>CM021742.1:2609738-2855214 GCA_011075105.1 Heteronetta atricapilla
TTATTGTTTTTCCTTATAAAACTGTAAGCTTGTCTTCTGTCTGCTATTTTGACTTTTCTTTCCACTCCCATAGTTGTTTAAACCTCAGCCTTGACAGAATGTCTTCTCTTCAATTCTTTAATAGATATCTCTAAGCAAATCAAAATAAAGGTTTTGGCATTTGTACCAGATTTTAGTAATTAAGTTGAATTTGTTCTCTGCTTCTGAGTGGAAATGTCCCTCATCAATTCTGCTTTCATGTTTCTGCTTCCTCTTGTGGTTCTCTGTTGTGAATTACCTTTCCTCCCAAAGTAACCCTTTCCATCTTTTCAGATTAATCTCCTCTTTTAACCTATACATCCATACTCTTGTTGCATCCCTTTCCTACACAACACACCCTATGAATTTCATTAGAGGTACCACTTAACTTCTCTTCCAGAAGATAAGTAAGAATGCTACAAACACTGAAACTAGATTCTAGTTCCACGTTTTGTCAGTCCTTCTATCCAGTGGCAGTCTAGTTCTTGTCAGGAATTATTTGTGCTGTGGTGTAGGGTATTTCCTGGTGAATTCCTTTATCCTATAGGTTAGATGTAGGTAGCAGAAATAGTAGAACTAGTCTGTAGTACTTCATGTGCGGAGTCCCCATGTAAAGAGTGGCTATATCAGACACATCCCTTATCGAGTTATTTTTCTCCAGCCTTCCTTTTTTCTCTGTGCACAGTTCATGGCAGAAACAATGCTGATGTCAAAGCTACAGCCTTCAATGCAGGGCCCATCCTGTTGCAGTATCCAGAAACAATAGTGTTTCTGGAAATATGAACAAGCTTAATTGCTATAGTGGAGTGTGAGATGGGGGATGCACATTGTCCCACATTACCTGAGAAATCAGTGCCCACTGAGGCACATGTCTGTCTTGTCATTTCATCATATACCTAGGACCACGTAACGGCTGCTTTGCTAACTTCATTCTTGTACTGCACCTGTAAATTAAGCCCTCTCTCTCATGCAATTTAAGAAGTCAATCCAATGTCATACTTTTGTCATCTTTTTCTTGAGTAATGTAGGAAAGGCTTCTCGAGTAGGAGAAGCAGAATTTTTGAGTGACAGTGTGGTCCTCTTCTCTCCCTTCTCTCCCTCTCACACCTCCAAAATGCCCAGTTAGGACCCAGCCCGCAGAGTGCAGGCACTGCCCCTGTTGCCCTTTGTTATGGGAGACACTGGAACCCCGGAGCTGTGATGAGCCGTAAGCACTGATCGTTGCAGCTGGCTTCTGTGCAAAGTGCATGGGCATCAAACTTTCTGCATAAAGGTCAAACTGATCCAAGTGCTTCCCGTGCTGATTTTAAGACATATATTGCTAAGGTTTTCTTGGGTGTAAGAGGAGTTTCATATCTGTAAATATTCAAAACACCACCTTTTGTTGCTGCTCTGCCATGATGCTTTTATCCCTGTCTCTTGTTTAAATGTGTGGCAGTACTCATATCCAAACCAAATTGAATTGATCAGGCAAATGAGATTTTGTAAGACACTTGCTGAAGTGCATTACTAAAATCTAGATACATTATGTCTGTGTTCTCACTGTTCATTAATTTTGCAGTTATAGAAACTGCGATCAAGTTTGGCATGGCAAGTGTGTGGCGTTATAAGCAATGAGGGGTGTGGACTGGTTAACCTCTAAGCTTTTAGCTATGGTCTACAAACTGCCCTGGTATGAATATGTAGTGATGACAGTCCAGGGGCTTCTTTGTCTATAGAAGGATTTTCTATGTATGTCTATAAATGTATAGCTCCATAAGTATATATATGATCATATATATTTATTAATACATTTGGTGTGTGTATATACCTGTGCTGCTATATACAAACCATGTGTGTGTCTGTGGATGTTACCTGCATACGTGGTAAGGCTGGGACTAGTAGGGCCAGTGACAGCATCATCACAAACTCCATGAAAACAGCTCTGTAGGCTATCGATGCCTATGCTAGCGTTGCAACCAGTGAAGAGGGAAGATTTTAGGGAAAATTTCTGTTATGTAAAGAGCAAGAGGAGACGGGGTATGAGGGCCATGTTTTTAAACAATGAATATTGGTCTTTTATTTGCAAGTTCATCAGAAATTTTCACAACAAGCCAAATACACTGGAAATACCTAGCATATTTCAGTAAACTATAGAGAGCAATAAAGCAAATTAGCGTATAATTTATATCCATTAAAAAAAAAAAAATAATAAAAGGTAGGTGCTGATGTGGATTTGTCCTGCGTTGAAGTTTTTTCATTGTAAGGAACATTTTGTTTCTTTCACTGCTTCTTCTGCCTAAGAGACAGCAGGAGGGAACGGGCATTCTAGTGGCTCTGTCTTAAGAGTGTGCACAGGTATTGATGCTGTGGTCAGGAGTAACGTTGGGAGGGTCAAATGGGGCATTTTCAAGTTCCAAGAAGCGGTTAAACAGAATGTTTTAGGATTACTGATGTCTCAACAGAACTTACTTAAATTTCATACAGTGATATAATGCATTTACTTAAACAACTTTTTCCTTGCATTTTAGGAGCAGGCAATACAGGACAAACTTCAAACTCTGTCACAGAGCTGTGAAAGGTATCATTATAATCTATTTGGCATAAGAAATATTTTCTTTCTGGAGGCTGTTTTCCCTTTCTATCTTTACAAGGCTGAGTCAAATGCCTGTTTTTTGGCTTGGGTGAGAGGAGAAGGAGCAGCAGGCGCTGAGTGGAAGAAAGATGCAATAGTGCAAGTGTAGGGAAAAAGTCACAACTATTTTGTATGCAGAGTCTGTTTTGGTTCTTCCGACATTTGGTTCTTCTCATGCTTTAATTAATATTGCATCCTAGCCTTGATGTACGTACAACAGCTTTCACTTCAGCATGTAACTTATTTTTGTTAAAATAACTGAAGTGGTATGATTACTGATTCTGATGCTGTTGAATCTATATAAAGATACTTTACACTAGTTGGGTCTGTAGCTTGTTCCCTCTTTGGAATGGGTAATCCTGTCTCAACTTCTGTAACAATCTTTCCCCAGGTATGCTACAGGGGATGGAGTATTGGTGAGAACTGTGTATCGAGCCATTCACAAATGTATCATTATAACAGGAGTTGGAACGTGCAGCCAGAGCCCATTCCGTGGCTTTACAGTGCACAAGTTCAAACTTAAGCCTAGTAATGCATTAATTGCAGAAGTAATGGTAAATAATAACTCATACAGCCAGCTCAGCACTCCTCAGAAACATAAGCAAACCTTGATTTTTGCCAGCCCTTGACTGTCTGTTCCTGTACTCAAAAGCAGAAGGGAAGGCAGCAAGCTTTAGAAGATGTAGAGAGGAAGAGCCCAGGAGAGGAAGGCTTGCTGCTGTGGCTGCTTGACTGGAGAGAGAGCTGAATGGGGGCAGTGGCTGCTGTTTCTGGGGCAGGCATGCTGCTGCTCCCATACCACAGCTCCTGCTTTGTGGCAGCAGTAACAGAATTTTCAGTGCTAGGATATGGATAAGGTAGATATGAACAGTGTGTATCTGTAAGCAGCTGAGTCCTTTGCCAATTGCAGGAGCTAGCATCAGGTTTGTCTTCAATGATGATAAAGCTGCAGGGCTTTGTGCTTTGGGTTAGGATTTTATTGGCTTTTTTCTGTTTTCCTAAAGAGACAAGGCGAGTTAAATTTATGAACTTGAAGGCCTCTCTTACTGTCTTCTATTTGCCCTACCAAAAAAAGTCAGTCTGACACAAGACCATGCAACCCCACAGTCCTAAAATTGAACTTTTTTTCCCCTCAAGAATTTGCTGCTTTTAAACACTGCATAGAAAGTGTAATCTAATTTTTCTTAACTATAGGTTAGTTCTGACTATAAATAAGTTGGACAAAACGAATTCACTTTGCTATCTAATGTGTTGTAGAAAGGTATGTCAATTTTTTTGTCATCTTCTAATTTACCTGTTCCAGAACGGCGTGTGAAAAGCTGACTGTCATGACTGCAGCAACATGAGGAGCTTGTGTCAGAACACGTCTCGTAGTTGTAGACAGGTCTCTCTGTTTTCCACGTACACGTGGAACTCAGTGTTGAAGTTGGGCTGTATTTTTGTAGAGTGGAGGTTAACAGTGCATGAATAAAAAGGCTGGCAGTTGCAGCAAAGGTATGATCCAGGGTATATCCTATGTGCAGAATGTGTTCTCTTTCCTGACATAAGATTTGCACATATAAGATACCTGTGAGGGGGGTAGTACTCAGCAGTTCAGCGCAACTTCTGCAGTTAGAACAGGAACTAAAGGCCTTACATTTAAGTAGGAATCTGTAGGTTAGTCTTAAGTTCTTTTATTCCTGTACAAATAAATAAATACAGGGATAAATTGTCCAGGAAGGTTATGAAATCTCATGGGAGGTTTTTAAGATCAATTTTACACAAGCATATGTGAGTACTGGCATTGACAGAGCTGGTCATACCTTAGGGTAATAAATGGGCCAGATAACCTCCCAAGACTCCTTCCTGACTTGTTTTCTATGAATCTTTGTAAATTTCTGGCAGCTTCACAAATTGCGCATTGACGTTTTCCAATACTCATTATTTTATGATAAGGTTGTTAGTGGCTACTGTTTTGGTTGCTAAAAATAACAGCCTGTTAGTAGCTGGGACACTGGTCATCTGGGATATTGTGGCAAAATACCTTCTTTTCAGTTATTGAGAACTGTGGAGATGGGAGACACTGTCCTTGAGGGGTGCTGTACCAAGGTTTTTCTTTTCCTTCGTGTCTGACAGACCACTAGACCAAGTTCAGACTTTCTGCTGTGAGTGTGAACAAACTGGAGTTGAGAAAGCTGAAGCTTAGAAAAATAAGAGCGTGTGCAGTTTGGACAGGGACCCCGAGGATCCCAAAAGAGAATGAATTAGGGGATGTAGCGATGTATTAAGAGTGATGGGACTTCCTATAGTATTGAGAGCAACCTTGATAGGTCACTTCTTGTTAGGTGTGATAGCAAGAGTACATTCCTGACTTGGAGTAGCTCTGTCCACTTACTGAGTGTCTCTCCATAGCTGGCTCAACTTAGTCTAGAAGTGCAGACATTCACTTTTTTTTGTAGTCTCTGTTTTTCCTCTATTTTACCTATGTGTAATTCCATCATCTGTGATGGCAGTTTCATCCTGTGGGGTTTCTTCCTTTCTCTTGCAAAGCTACATGAGTCCAGATGTCGCTTCAGGTAAAGAGATGAGTGACAGCTTCGAAGGAGCAATAGGAAGTGGAAAACAAGAAGGAAAGTCTTCAAAGAAACATAAGAAATCTACGCGTGCTCGTTCACGCCAAGAGAAGTCCAGCAGACCCAAACTGACCATATTAAATGCAAGTACACTCTCTCTGAGTCTGAATTCAGGATTAGTTTGGTTGTGCCAGAAATAATCATCATTAATCTTTGTCTGCAGGTTTGTAACACAGGCGATAAGATGGTGGAGTGCCAGCTCGAAACACACAATCACAAAATGGTGACTTTTAAGTTTGATTTGGATGGCGATGCGCCAGAGGAAATTGCTACATATATGGTAAGACTTGGTGGTGCAGCTGCCCACAGTCTCTTACTATAACAATTTGCTTCAGTCAATTTATTCTTAAGTGGGCTTGTTACAAGCTTTCTGGTAGCTGCAGAATGAGATACTAACCAAAATGTTATTCTTCTGCTCTTTATTTTGATGTGACCTTATAGGTAGAGAATGAATTCATATTGCAGAGTGAAAAAGAGACATTTATTGAACAAATGAAAGATATTATTGATAAAGCAGAAGATATGCTCAGTGAAGATACAGAAGGAGAAAGAAGTTCTGATCAGGGAACAAGTCCCCAGCAGGACACTGATAGACTGGAAATGAATGAGGTAAGAAACATTAAAAACTTCTAGTTTGATTCCTTTTTCTTGACATCCCCTTACTGTAAATTAGTTCTATATCCCATGCTAAGACAAGGTTTCTTAGCTATAAGAATAATTCTTCTACTCAATTAAGGCTTACAATATACATATTCTTTGGAGTAGTGCTGCTCTATTGATACCAAGACAGCTAGTTCCTCTGTTCTGTTCTTGTTCCTTTTTCACTAGGAGAAGCGGCAATCTCAGGTGAAGACACCCGTGTATCAACAGAATGGTAAAAGTACCTTTGAATACAAACTTAATCTCTAGCTTTAGGACAGTGATTAGCTTATGCAGAAGTTTGCTAATTCAGGAAGACATCCCCTGGCTACTGGTGGCTGGTAATATATCTAGAAATAAGGGTGTAACAGCGGTCTCTGCTGTTAGTAGCCTTCAAGATCGCAGGGCTGAGCTGGATTAGTCTAACATCTGGGGACATTTAGGGAAGCCCTGAATTACACAAGCTGATAATGAATCTAGGAAAGTCAAGAAGGTACAGGCAAGCATACTCTTCATAACAATTAATATATTTGCAAGAGAAAGCTAAAAGATTGTGTTTGCACTGGTAATTTATTTGAAATTTCTAACCTGTAAGTTTTTAGCTACCTTGTATTACTGAGAGGAATCTTGGCCTTCTGAACTTCATTGTATCTTACAGGTTTTACAGCCAAGTGCGGAAGGGAGAAGGATAGGTCCTTTAGTCTCTTTGTAAGTGGATGTTGGTGGAAAAAATTAAACCTCTGCTGGAGGAAGCATTGTTCCCCAAATTCTTATTACTGGGGGTAGTACTGTGCATTTGCTCCATTCTTACAGGGAAAGAAGGATAATTTAAAACCTGACAAGTACAGAAATTGGATAGTCTTCCAAACTAGATTTTCTGCTGAAAAGATAGGGTTTATTTTTGCCTGTAGAATTCATATAATTTTTAGCACAGCTTTTTTAACATCATGTATTTATGCTGGTGGAAGGTGCAAAGTGTGTACAGTTCTGGTTTGCCATTTTCGTATGCCACACCTTGAGATAAGACTTGAAAGTAAATATTAGCTATAACTCTTCATCCTTAGTTAAAATAGATAAACTTCACAAAATTAAGAACTGTTTCCGTAGTGAGAACTGCTTGCAGTACCATTAATAAAATTGTGTATGAAACTATTACCCTTCCAAGGGTAATAAACACTTGAAAATACATTTTCCAATAACTTACTGTAAGTACGTGATGGAATCGGGAGGTATTGCTGTCTCCCTTCCAGATCGTGGCTTCTCTGGGACAGGAATCTAATTGGAGCTATTGTTTAAATCTCGGCTGGTACTACAGATACTCTGTCTTTCTATCTAAATATAGAAGTTGAGACTAGTTTATGGTGGGTTGTCTGGAATGAAGAGAAACTATTGTTTACTTCCTATTTTATTTTCATCTCTAGTTTTGCATACGGGAAAAAGGTGGTTTATTATATGTCCTGTTGTGGAAAACGCTACCACTGATGCACCAGAATTTTCTCCACCTGTTCCTCAGAGTACACAGCAGCCTGAAGGCCCAGGTATTTACAGACTTCAAAGTTTTTAGAAAATATTTTAGTCCCAGAAGTTGCTATGTCATCTCTTTCCTAGTCTTGCATAATTTAGTTGGGATGGTTGCATTTAGTCAGAGGAAGAAAGTGATGGATATTTTCTAGTGGTAGTATTCAATAAGTTACCTAATAATGACAGGCAAACAGGTATATAGGGGCACTTCAGCATTACTTTGATGCCAGAGGGCTGCAATCTACCTCTCCTGTGCTGTGGTAGTTTATTAGTATGATCTGATGTTGCTTAATACTGTTACCTAATATTGCTTAGCAGTTAAAAGACTTGGGTGCTGTGTGGCAAAACATAATGCAAGTGACCTCTCTCTTCTAAAAATCTTTTTGTAGTTATCAGGTGGCTGCTTAATAAACTGGGTGGGAGAAAAAAAGGTCCCTAGGCTTTGATCTTCGCTCCTGCTGATCCCTTAGAAAGCTGTTGTGGCCTGGGGAAGGCAGGAGAGGGGAGGAACAAAGCCTGGTGTGTCTGCCTTGGCTTAGAGCTGCACTCATCAGTCATTAGTTTCAAGATGTTGAGGATAACCTCCTGAGATCTGGAAAAGCTCTTTTTCCTTATCCTATCGGTGTACCTTATGAAGTCTAGGACTAATTGTCTTCATTTATCAATTAAAATTGAAGACAATTTTACATCCCCAAGACTTGACATAGTGTGAAGAACCCAGGCCTTCCTGTCCTTGTTCCAGTGTTGAGATTAAATACTTCAGAGTAAAATTCCTTTTGATTAGGAAATGGTTATCATGCAAAATGAGTGTGTCTTGTCAACCATGAAGAGTCATCCTTAAATCATGCATTTTCAGTGTTTATGCTACTGAACCAAATTAGGAATATTTACCTGAGTTTCAGGAAAGTCCCAGCGCTTTAAAACTCTGCCTTATAGTATCAGGTAGTCAAAGCTCTAGTCACTGCTAGTTTAATAATCAATGTCTTTTCAGTGAAATATTTTTGCATAATTTGCAATTTTCAGTTCTAGTTTGACTTCCGTGACAATTATTTTCTGAGAGGAAGCGGTTATCAGTTAAGGCTAGGTGTGGTTACCACTGCAGCCAATGGGGAAGCTGTGCCGTGGCTGTTTCACTCTGTACAGCTCATCGGAAGTTGAACTGATGTTTGTATTCTTCCTAGACCTGGAGCAGTCAGATGATCAGCAAGCGAGCTCTGCGGTGATGGATGTGCCTGGTGTCTTAGCTTGTCAGCAGCTTCCTCTACAAGCAAGCATATGTGACAGCCCTGTTGGAGCCTCTCCATCTTTGGCACAGATTCCTGCTGCAGCATCTTCAGCCGGCTTACAGAGCCAGGCAGAGTTTTCAGCTCCAGCACCACCAGGATCTGCTCCAAATATCTTGGAGCAGACGGCTGTTAACGGAGGTCAGCTGGAATATTCTCCGCTAAAGGCAGCGATGCCTGCTCAGCCTGGCACTCCTGCCCCTCATGCTGCCTTGCCTGAGGAGCCTACCGATGCTCACCTTACTCCTCAGCCCGTTCAGCATGTGCAGCAGCCGGCAGACGAGGGCATGTGTATCCCTGATGTGGAGATAGCGTGTTGCAGTGTTGGGCCACCCAAATCAGTCCCCCCAGTTCCTGCAAATGCAGCAGAGCTCTGCCCGCTCCCCGTGCTCTCGGATGCTGTCGTTCTGGAACGGCAGCCTGCGGCTCAGATCCCTCACTTGCCAGAGGCCGGCCAGCCTGGCATGGTGCAGCACTCCTTTGTGAACCAAGTGTTTCCTGCAGCTGTTGCATCTGATTCCCTCAGTCTGGCAGGGTCTCAACTTCAGAGTCCTACTCAGGTGTCAGTGGCTGCGTCCCAGCAACACGTGATGCTGCCCCAGACGCAGCCCATAACCTGCACCGGCGTGGGGATCGGCCTGCTGCAGCAGCAGCAACCGTGCACCGTGGAGTCAGATGGAGAGGGGCCACCCAGGGTGGACTTCGTTGACAACACGATAAAAAGCCTTGACGAGAAACTACGCAATTTGCTTTACCAGGAATATGTCCCTACTTCTTCTGCATCGGCAGGAACTCCAGACACTTTTGTGCCGTTGGAACAGGCAGACACTGAATTTAACTTGACACCGTTTACTGAGGATCAAGTTCCCAAGTTGGTGTTGGATTTAAGAGAACCAGGCTGTAATGTTGCAGACACTGGCCAGGAAGTGAAAGCTGCTGAGGCCCAAGTTGTGTCGCTTGTACCACCTGAGATCTCACCTTACCCAGTACTGGTTAGTCCAGTAATGACTTTGCCCTTTACACCCCCAAATCCAGCTGGCACAAAAAGCTCCAAAGCAGAGGTCAGAACAGGAGTGTCCATGGCAGGCTATGCATGTGTTTCTGGCTGCTCTGGTATATCACCTTTTGCTGCTGACTGCTTTCCACTCTGAAAGTTCTCTCAGGTCCTTACTCTGCCAGATGCATTCTGACTCATTTTCCATAAATGCCTATTAGTGAAAGCCAGATTTTTGGCATTATATCTTAATGCATTCTCTTCCCTTTGTATTCTAAAGCAGGCAGAAATGTGATTTTTTTTGTAGTTTAAGAAGGTAAAAGACATCGGGGTGTAGTCATTAAGTTCTGATGAAGAAGGTAGTGTTTGGTCATCTGGCTCTGACGTAGTATCGTCTGTTCCTCGTTCCTGTGTGTAGATATTAGATGGGGATATCCCTCTTCACCTTGCCTCACAGCACAGCAAATGCAAATAGCAGCAGGCAAGTTGCAGAGTGTCGTGTTTATACGTGAGGTGGAATTAAAGCAGTTACACAGAACTCCTCTGAAGACTGATTATAGTTTATAAATAGCGTTGTGCTTTGTATCATCATGAAGTTGGTGATAATAAATGTCTAATTTGCATATTATGCATTTAAGACCAATTTTAGAATACGCAGTAGGTTGCTGAAGTAGTTTAGACACCAATTATAGCCTATATTGCCGTCCCTTTGAAAGTGAGGTACAGTAGCACTGAACGTGAAATATTTATACTGCTATAGAAAGCTTTTAAATATTAATTAACGGCAGTGATTATAATACCTGCCTTCTAAGTCAGTCTGAATAAAAGAAATGCTTCAGGACCCTTTGTTTTGTTCAAGTGCTGCAGCTGATGCAACACATGATAGATGGCTCTGCTGCCAGGAATGATTTTTCTCTTCCTCTGAACTTAGCAGAGCGAGACTTCACTGGGGGGCATCCAAGGAAAAGTGACCTTTTTGAGGGGGGTTGATTTGTTGTGGTTTTTGTTTTGTTTTTAATTTTGTTTACTGGAATAGGCGGTCTTGGGTAATTACTCACTCAGTATCTTAATTGTGGACATGCGTTGCACTCTCCCAGATCAAAAGCTGAGTTGATGATATTCAAAAGATTTGCAGCACTTTCTGGTAGAAGATCGATGTATGCCTTGTTTGAAAAGGAGTATTTTTGGAGATAATTACATCACCACTACCAAGGATGAGTCTGTTCCATGTAGAGTCAGCTGGATGAACTGTCTAAGCTGTTTGAAAGATGCTGTATTTTACCAAAAAGATGGCTGCATTTGAGTCTCCAGTTAGAATGTTGTTTTTAATGATAAATGACCACCTACAGTGGTTAAAATTCTCTATCAAAGATGTTGTGTGTTTCCAGTGATTTGAACTTGTCCTTTTAAAATCTGTGCCAATAAGAAAAGAGAGGCATAAAATTTCTGAAGAGAGGCTTCTGAAAGGAAAAAAAATAGGTGAAGAGTGTACAGTTTGGCTGGAGAAGCAAAACAGAACAAAACCAAAATTCATATATATAATCCAGTGCCTGCTTTTAGTAGCTTAGGCTGCAGTCCCCTCTGACACTGCCACCTCTTTTTTTCTTCCAAGGGAGAAAAAAAATGGAGGAGTTGAAAGAAAAGCTAGGAGGCCACTCCACAAAGAGTATAAAGTAGTCTCATACTCCACAATAGTGTGAGTATAGAGAAGGGTATGGGGGGAGAGAGAGAGAGAATGTGAATGTATTGGCTTCCTGCTTTGTGCCTGAGACTGAAATTCTTTTCCTTTTTCTTTTTACTAAAAGCCTGAAAAGTCTGAGGTCCCTGGCGTTGGTGCTGATTCTGCAGAAGCAAGAGGTGGGTCAGCAAGCAGAAAAGGTAATGCTCCTTTCAGCGATGGATCTGGTGCCTGGTCCTCTTCTGCTGTGTCCCCTTGCTGCCAGCTCTTCCGATTAACTGCAGAGCTGTGCCCAGCCCTGTGCATTTCTGATCCTTCAGTAATGTAACAAACATTAAATAGCTCACTTCTGCAAAGCCTTCTAGAAATAAGTAGATAACATATGCCCGTGGTGTAGGTGTTCATGTTGAAGGCTACATTCCCAACAGAAAATTTCTGGTGCCATTAAAACATCTATCAGAACATCTCTTGGATTTCTGGGAAGGCATTCACACAAATAACATGGTTGAGGGTAGCATCTCTGGGAGGAGGGTGCTTGTTAGGTTTTTAAGAGAGTCCCACAGAAAACTAGGAAAAGAGTTCCTTTCTTTAGGTACTTGTAGATATAATGGCAACTTCCGTAATAACACGGTAGGAGCCCCACAGTAAGAAACGGGGCAGTTATAATGCTCTATTTACCTGTCTTGTAAGTTACAGGAAGTTCTAAGTGTTGAGGAACCTGAAACTGCTGCTGCCATGGGTCAGGAAGGGGTTGTAATTTATTTTGTGAGATTGCTGTGGCAAAGCTGTGTCCCAGGTTTGTGCGATGACAGAGATCACTCCTAACCGATGCACCTGCAACTGCCTGCTACGTCTCTGGCTGACCCAGCAGAGCTGGAGCTAACGCACTGCCTCTCCCAAACTGCACAGGAGTGCAGTTCTTCTAGAATAAATAAGGGGCCTTAAATAGTGTCAAGTGCCAAAAACGCTCAGGGATCGTAGGAGTCCACCACCACTTAAGTCACTGTGAGAGGAAGACTCTGGGTTGCTTACATTAATTTGGCAGGCTGAAGCCGGAGAAAAGCATATGCAAGTGAAATACAGCACTGTGTAGTACAATTAATGTATCCTAGATACCATAAAGCAAGGATGTATTTCACCATTTCAGGAATATGAAGTGACAGATTTCTGCCTTATGTTCACTCGGTGCAATGTGCCATAAGAAAGCAGTTTTCTGAAAAGCTTGCATGTATTGCTTTGACTTCAAAAGCAGTGTCCACATTGTGAAATAATGCTGTCTTGATTATTGCAGATAATACTTTGCTTCTTACGTACTTCTGTTGTCCTTATGGTCATCTTTTGAGCTTGTAGTTTGCACTTCCAGAAATGTAGTGTTTAACTTCTTTTCAGGCACCTTAAATTGCTGGTGTAGGTATCTGTCAAATGAAAGGTGTGAAGTAATGGGCTATTTATGGTCAACTGCAGCATTTTGTGTGTATGAATATCTGACAGCAATTATTTTTTCAGGACATTAAGAATACCTCAGTAGTGCAATGCAGGCCCAATGTAGATTTCATCCTTCTGTTTCTCTAAAATTATCCAATTGGCTAATGAAATTCCATACTCCTATTATTATTTGAATTTCCCAAATGAATAGACTGAAGAGAGCATTTACCTGCAGATATTTTATATTGTTACCATTATCGTCTACTGCATTTAACAAATAAAAATCCTAGATCCTGCATTACAAGGAATTGATATTTACATTGTTCTTCAGTGCCACACCATTAGACTTCAGTTTATGATCATAAACATGTAGGCTTTTTCTATACTAGGGCATTCTAGACATTGATTTTTTTTATTTCTTTTCCCAACTAATAAAACAGGATCAGCTGCAAGCATCACTGCAGCTCCCGTGGCTCCAGCAAAAGGCCTCCTTCAGGTAAGCAGAAACTACAGACAGTTTTATGTTTGGTTGTTGCAGTTACTTTCAAAATTAATCTCCGTTGTTTTCTCCAGGTTGCACCTACATCACCAAGCATAGCTAAACAGATGGAAACTTCTAAAAGGAACGAGAACGCAAAGACTGCAACTTCATCTACACACACAGATAATGTAATGCAGATATCTACAGCAGATGGGGTGATAAATAACCTTCAAAGGGATGACTCTCTAGACTCCGGTTCCTATGGAAAACAGGCTGAAACTCATGATAGTGGCACACCAGCCAAAACTATTGGCAGGTTTTCAGTAATCAGCACGCAAGATGAATTAACTTTAGCAGCGCCGCATTGCTTAAGGTTCTCTGCACCCCCAGACGTCTATCTGGATGAGCTACCTTCCAGCCCTGATCTGAAGACAGCTGTCCGACGGGTGCAGACAGCCTCTTCTGTTGATGTCCTTTGTGACCAGGGTTCGAGTGATTCTGCCGATGAGCCTTTCCATCGGCAGGCTGCTGCTGCTGCTGCTCAACTATCCCCACCGAGCAGTAGTGCGGCCACCGACTTAATTAAAAAAGCAGCTGCTTTTCTGCAAAGGTCTGGGAAAGCTAGCTCACAAGGCCTCGATTCACCTAATGGGCAAGGAACAAAAATTCCTACCATCAACATAACATCTTTCCACTCGCAGTCGTCATACATGAGCAGTGACAATGACTCAGAATTTGAAGATGCAGATATGAAGAAAGAATTGCAGAACCTGAGAGAAAAGTATGTCTGGTTTGCAAACGGTGCTAGGGTAGATTGTGTTAAGATACCTGGGCGGCATCTCTGCATATGCTAAGCAAATGTGTGTTTTGCATAGCTGTAATGAGTAAACTGGTCCTGAGGAAATAAGGCGTCACTGGGACTTGCCCCTGAATGTCATTATGCACCATTTTATGTCAATTTACTTGTCAATTCCATTTAGAAGTAGAATAATTCAATAGCAACTTTTTCAAAACAGCAAAGAATTTCTACCGTGATGTCCAGTTTCCTACTGAGAAGCTGCATTGCTTTGGTAGCAAGCAATAGCATTTGTAACATGTTTGTGTGTAGTGTTAGGTTCCAGTGTGGATGCCAGTTAAGGCTGCATAAAAGTAATCTGGATGGTTCATAGACAGCTGAAATGGAGTTAGCTTCATATCCTTTTCTGCGAGGGTAGTTTGGACTAGCAGATCCACAGACCCATCACTATTCCTGAACTCAATTTTACAGTAGCTCTCGTAATGTAATCGAGGCGGTGATCTATCCAGTCTCAGGGGTAGGCTGGCTCGAGCCTGTATGGAGTCTGTTGTGCTGCCAGTCCCCAGAACCAGCTTTTTAAAATTTTGAATCTTTCTTTCTTTCCTGGCATGTGATGGCTAAAAACTACCATTAGCTGGTGGCATCAGCAAAATGTTGAGCTTAAGATACAATAGTTTTACTGAACATGGTTCTTGTTTTAAACAGAACTACAGTAATACAAGAACCTTAAACTCACTTTATGGCATCGTTAAATCTGCATTAATAAGGTAATGATTCATGTGCTCCCATTTTATGGGAAACATTTTTGTTTTTCTTCTCATCGAACTATTTCAAACTGACGTACTTTCTTCAAGAGGTAACTGTTGAAGCCACTGGTTTGAAAAGAGAAGTTCTGGAATAGTTTTGAGTTCATGTTTGATCTCATGTTGAAATTGATTGTTTTTACTTTGCATGCTGAACATCTTTTAAGCTGTCTAGGATTCTGTCTCATAAATGAACATATGAGAAGTCAGCCACCACGTGTGCTAGGTGGATAGTTCTAACTTCATATGTACTGTGGGCTAGGCGGTGGGTTGTCTTATAACTGAAGACTGTTTTGTTTCATCTTGTAACTGACCTTGCTGTCAAGATACAGTGCTTTAACAAATACATTGCTAACAGTTTTTAATCTTTATTTTTTATGTTTAGGCATATGAAAGAAATTGCTGAACTTCAGACCCAGCAAAAGAATGAGATAGAGGCGCTGTACATTCGGCTGGGGAAACCCCTTCCTCCCAACATGGGGTTCCTTCACTCTGCCCCACCAAGCAGCCGTCGCCGAAGAACCAGCAAAAATAAATTGAAAGGTGGAAAACTATTGAACCCTCTGGTTCAACAGCTCAGGAGTGGAACATCGAGCACAAGTAGGTACACTAGGTTACTTTCCATTTCCCTGTTGTTTGTTGCTGCTGTGGTTCTGCTGTGTAATTGCACTGACTGCAGAAAACATCCTGAATGTTTGAATCTTTTTCTTTCTTTTTTCCTTAATACAATGACTCAAGTTTGCATACTGTGAACTGTTTATGAAGTGGACTTCCTTTGAGAACATCTTATTGCAGCTGCCTAGCACTGAGCCGTACCTTCTCTGCATCGTTGACAATCTTTGGCAGCGAAACAATATCCCACTTTAATTTGGAATATGGCCTGGTTACATTTTCTCATCTTTTCTCCAAATACAGTTTATTGATGTTTGTATTCACTTCTTAGGAACTGTTACCCTCTATTGATTGTGTGCTGTATCATGTTTATTTTTTCCTATGACATGCCATATAAATAAGACTGGATTGCATTTGCTTCCTCAAGGATGTGAGGTGAAAAACAGTTATAAAAGCTGTGATGGATGCTTTGGCCATTTGAAGAACTTTGAGATTTTTTCAAATACTCTCAAACAGTATGACAGTCTTGAGTCATTATCTCTTTGGAAAGTATCAAGGTAACATTCACGTGGGAAATATTGATACACCCCGTGCCTATTTCTTCAGCAGGATGTAGAATAAAATAAAAATATTTTCCTTCAACTTGGTTCATGCTGTTACGTAGAAGAGTAGCAGCACTCCCAGTATTAGCCCTGTATTTTGAATCTGGTAGGTCTTGTTTTTCAAAGTCAATGAATTATAGAATTTCATTGCATCAGTCTTAACAGAAGTTTTTTTAGAGGGTTTTGCTTTTAACTTAGAGTTTCAATTAAGACAGGAATAGCAAAGATATTCAGAGGCAAGAAATTCTGTGATCCCTCTTGAATCTCAGTATTTCTGCACAGGAACTGAAGCAATGTTCAGCCTTTTATAAGTTTTTAGCTGCTGCTTGGTTAACTGGCATAGGTTTGACTTCCTTTCCTTGTGGTGAGATGCTGTGAATGTCTGTGATCGTTTGTCCATCCATTTTCCCATTTGTTCTTGGGTTGTCTGTAGCCTTTCTCTGTCTACACACAAAACCCGTTTCTTTGCCTCCACTCATGGATCTTGGCTCATATCAGTGCGTTACCTTAGTTCAAAGAATTTAAGCCTCTTTCTACATTACAATGTCTTCCTCTCCATCCTTTTCATTGTCACTTTAAGTTAGAGAACTGCAGTCTGCTCAGTCTGGGTGCTTCTTCAGTGCATGCTTCCTTCATGCATTTCTTCAGTGTTACTTTTCACTTTTTGGAGGCATTGTGTAAAGTTCACGTTATCTTTGAGAACCTGCATTCATTGTCTGAGTCTTCTCATCCTTGACTAGTTACATTCCTCATTTTTGGCCTCCCTCTAGGTTCTTTCTCAGGGATGAAGGACAGGCAGTCTAATGCAGTTAGTTACTGACATGCACTAATTAGCATTGCCACTGTTGCTTTTGCTGATAAATCCATGTCATGAATGAATACAAAGTTACTCAGGTGTTAAAGCCTCTATGCCTGAGATATCTATATAGGTGGATATATAGATGCAGATTGTATTTTGTCACGTGTGCATCTATAGATAGCCATAAATAAAAAATTCCTCATGTCTTTTCAGCAACTTCTTTATTTCTCTCCATTTGTTTGCTTTCACCTTTCATGTTTGAGTGCAAACCTACTTATTCTGCTCAGTCATTTTGTGACTCCATCCTCCTAGTCAGGCAACTCTGGCTTTGTTTAAACAGTGCTCTTTGAGTTCCTGACTCCAGTCTTCCTAAAACGTGGAAGAGAAACGCTGTAAAAATCAAACTTGCTCCACGAGCTTCTTGGAGAATCTGGATCAGTAATAGCATGTGGGGTTATTCTGTGCCATAGAATAATCTATAAAGTCTATGCTTAATACAGTACTTCAGAATTGTAGACTACTGTTCTTCTTGGCAGCAAATTAACAGTTATTTTTAGACGCTTTTTTTTTTTTCTTTAGTAGTTTCCCAGCATTTGCCATTGCTTGTATTTTGTTTGTTCTTTCAGGTAATCTTTCAGACTCTAAAGACTCACCCCACAAAGAAACAACTAAAGCTCAGTCTGGATCTCCAGAAACAACGGCAGTAACTTCTTCTGCATCAGCCACATTTGGGAAGTCTGTTCAGACACAGCAGCCATGCTCTGTCAAAGCCTCTTTGTCTTCTGACATCTGCTCCGGCTTAGGCCCCGAAGGAGGCGATGTGAATGCAAGCTCTGGCCAAGGTGATTTTTTCATACCAGCTGTTCAGCATATCTTCCAGCACATGCTAAAATTAATTTGCTTCCCTTATGCTTGAACTTTTAGGAGTGGATTTCACTTTTAGAGATATAAGAACATGAACCTTTGGCAATCCAAATTACTGGCTTATCTTTTAAAATGCCGCTACGTGATTGTCAGAAGAACAAAAATAAAGTATCTTACAAAGTATTAAGAATCAACATTCAAGAAGGCACACTAGTTTTTTAGGAAGTAACTACCTTTTACCTTTGCCAGCAGTGGCTTTATACTGACACCTTTTCTGGAGTCTGCCTTATGGATTTCTGAGACGAAAGGGAAGGAAAAAAAAAAAAAAAGAAAAGATGAAGGATAGGAGATTGTTTCCTTTTGTTCATTTTGGGCTTTTTCTAGCCCCTTGATATTGGTAGACCCAGATTTCATCATTATAAAGTACCAATCCGTTTTGGATGTGGAAAAAAAAAAAAAAAAGAAAAAGAAAAGAACCAAGTTATGCTCCCATTATCTAAGGGGTTAACTTTGTGCATGCTTCTGGAGTCCCAGCTAAGTGACTGTAGAGTGGTAGATTTGGCTGTGTTTCCCCAGTCCTGACTTCTGATACTCTTGTGCAGTGCACACCTCTGTAGGCTTTGACTGATCTTGTTGCCATGCATATTGGAAGTTATAATGATGATTAAGATACCTTCCTCTCATTGCACATCCTGCCAAACTAATCTACAAAATATCTATCTGTTCTCTTCTGCTGTTATTGCATCCTTTGTGTATGGTCAATTAACTTAATCCTCTTTGGCAAAGTTAAAATGGAGATGTGGATGTTTAACTAACAAAGCTGATTTGACTGATGGTATAGGACATCTGATCACAGCTACTTGTACTTTATAAGTGTCTTTGTTTTCTTCCCTTTATATTCATTTGCAGGCTGGACGGTTTTCCACCAAACGTCTGAGAGAGTGACCTATAAATCTAGTAGCAAACCTCGTACCAGATTCCTCAGTGGACCTGTGTCTTTGTCCATCTGTTTGTATTTGTTCTTTTGTATTTTATCACAGTCCATCTTTCTTTTACCCCCTTTTTCCAATTTCATGTTTTATATCTCTAATATGTTTGGCAGGATGCCCCTTTTTCTGAACCATCTTTTCTTTCTTTTTATCTTTCTTTTGAGTAATCATCATGAACACACCTTATTTATATTAATTTTTCATATGAAAGCTTTTTTTGCACTGCTTTTGGCTTATGCCTGGGCACCAAAAGCATGTGTGGAAGATCTCATCATTTATTATATAGCCTTATGGTAAATTTTACCCTGGACTTATCAAAGCTTTTGTACTTTCTGTGATTTATGTTGAAGTAATTTTTTATTTGCAATGTGGCAAATATATATGTCTGCTGTCCCGGTTCCAGCGACAACAAAAAGAAATCCATCCTTCTGTAGACGAATGGTCTCTTTCACACATGTTTGGACTATGAAGACATGCATGTAGCAAGCTGATACAATACTAGAAGGTCACTGAAGGGTATAACTTCCATACAAGGGCTGTATTAACACAATATACAGTACTGTTTATATCCACTCTATTTTCTTTAATTTTTCCCCCCCGCTCTTTGCATGTGGAAATGCTGAGACGATAGTGCTCCAGCTAGTTCTTTCAAAACGTCTTTTCTAGGTGGGCTTTTCCCCATGCATTCGCTTTAAGCAGTGTAAGTGAGCAATTTTTTATGTACTCATAAGTAGTGGGAAGATCTGGTTACTCCAAGGTAGAGTACCATCAAACATTTTTGTGTAAGCTGATCTGGCTGAAGCACTTCACTCAGTTTATTTTCTTATGACCTTATGTGACCTCAGAGATGAAGTCAATTAGCAGTTCATCAAAGCAGAAACGAATAAAAAGCAGTATCAGATTTTTATATGATACTTTGAAACGGATTGCTAGGATCCAGAACGTCTGAATTCAGATAATTGTGCACCTACTATTTATTCCTTATTTGTATGACATCTAAAGTAATTGGCAATTCAACCAAATGATGTAAAGCTTTCTAATTAAAAAATGCAAACCTTTTTAATTAACAGTATATGCTGCCTTTTAGGCAAACAGATTTTGCTTGTACAATAAAGATATGTTGGGCTGACCAGGTACTCTAGGCCACTTACATATAACGCTAGGAAGGAGACCAACTTTCTGGAGAAAACGTTTGGTTAACTGACTGTTTGCATTGATAGCAGGTCTCCTACTGGAGTTCTGTGTTGCTCATTATTATCCAAGCGGTATACATCAAAGGCACAAGACCACTCAAAAACACTCCTAATTTTAGGAATAAACAATATTTTTAAAAATAATCTTGATTTTTGTTTGAGGCCCATAAAATTCAATCATTCTGGTTCTTGAAAACTGATGTTTACTGCTTAGCATACTGCATTTATTTTCATGCAAGTTTTTAACAAGTTTTGAGACAATTTTGCATTCAGGGATTTCTCTGAGAACCTGAGGGAAATTCTCAGTTCATGAATTGTTCCATTTGGTATTATAATAGACAGCAGAGTTTCTTCTTCTGCACGTATAACTCTCAGAAGTGGTTTCGTTAATCTTTCACAATTCGGGAGGATGCGAAAAGACTGGGAGATGGCAATTAACAAACAGCATATCAAAGATGTTTGGGTGCATGGATATTGTGAATGAAACCGAGGGAATATGCAAATTCTTCAGATCACGAAGTTTCCCGATACTTAAATAATTCAGCAGCACAGCTAACTGGTTTCTGTTCTCAGCCCATATGCTCGCTTCTCCATTTCTTTTGGGCGAAGTGTTCAGAGATTGGCACTCCCCCATTTCTGAGTCATATGAGAACGCAGACCTGATTTCAGGCGCTTCACCCTGACACATCCATCCCGAGCCTGAAACGCTGCCAGGCGCTTCAGTTGCTAGACAGCTCTCCACAGCTGAATTCCTGGTAGCTTGTGGTGGGAACGGAGGGTTGTTTCGGCTTGTTTTCCTGGTGAGCCCACCCGGCCGGTTGTGTGCGTGGGAAGGGACCTGTGAAGAAGATGGGGCTGTGTGCGTCCCACCTGGCCCAGGGCTGCGGCTGCTGCAGCCATAGCCAAAGGCTGGACAGCCGTGTGCCTAGTGGTTCCATCTAGTGGTGTCCAAGGCAGCCACCGGCCTCAGAAAAAGTAGTGCCAAATGATGGTGATGACGGTGGGAATGCCGCTCGCTCACACCACCTTCCCCTCCGGAAGGGATGCAGTTTGACCCAGCGGGAAGGGGACCCGAGCGTCTGGAGCAGGCGCTAGGAGCGCGGTGTGTAGGCTCCAGCAAAGCATGAGCGTTTGAGACACGGTGAGCAAGTGCACGTGGAGCTGGGGTACGACCTTCAAACACAGGTAGCTCTCTGTGTCTTGGCAGGTCAGGTGCCTGGGTCCTTTCCACACGTCAAGGTTTCCTGGGGATTTTTTTAGTTTGAGAGCTGCTGGGAGAAGGTGTGCTGGGTTTTCAGAAATGCTCTGAATCTATACATCTGATGGAAGAATAACAGTGCTTTGGGGAGCCTGGGTGTTTCAAAGTGAGGCACGTATTGTATTAGTAGAGAAATCAGCAGCACGTTTCTAATAATAAATGTTCGGATGTTTTAAAGACAGTTTTACCCGGTATTTTTCCCTAGTTACAAAGCCCACCAAACTTGAACGCTTTCACAGTGTTCTCCCAGGGCTGCTTTTGGTATCTGGCCCCTTTGTCTAGGATTGACTTTTCCTTGTATTTTTGTGGAATAAAATATTTTTTATGGTTTCCAGAATAATTTTAGCCTTAGCTTCTTTCACCGGTTAAATTCCAAGGGCATCTTAGGGAGGAGTTTGTGTTGATTGTGAGTGGGATTTTCAAAAGCTCCATTTCTCTTAGACTTGTAACCTCATGTAAAGCTATTTTTGTCAGGTCTATAGTCATTAATCTATTGCACGTGAATACGTGATTATGGAAATGGTCTAAGAATTTATTGCCATTTCAATTTTATTTTAGCTTTCAAGTTTTTTGGCAGCTGTTACAGTACAAGTACGGGACAGTGCTTTTTTTTCTGTCCTGTAAGATACAATAGCTACTTAATTTTTCAGATATTATCTCTGGAACTGGAGGTAAAACACTTTGCTTAACTTTTACAGTCTGAGATTAAATCTTAATTAAGATTCATCTCCTTTGCTTTTCAGCTATTAAACACCCTTATTGCAGAAGTAATACAATTAATCTGGTGAATTAGTTTTACCAAGTGCATTTTTAATTGAATTTGAATTTTAAATGAACGTTAGGTGGTGATCATCAGTCCCTGTTTCAGGCAATATCACTGTTTAGATAATGTTTCTCATCTCCCAAGCAATGTGCTGGAGTGATACAGCTTGGAGGAAACAGCACTTTGGTGACTGACCCTTCCGTAGCACTTTTCTTGAAGTAGGCTCCCTTCACGTGGATATTTTGTGCTTATGTCTAGTATCGTTGCTCTGTTACTTCCCCACGTGACTGGGGGCCCCAGGTTTGATTTGGCATCCAAGGTGCACATTAGCTTGTGACTTGGTGTTCAGGAAGTAGAGGGTTTGGTGATTGAACGTTTTTACATGCTTTTGAGCACGTACTGTGGTCAGCTGCCTGCTTGTATTTTTTTGCAGGCAGTTGCTTTTCATTTACATACATATTGTGCCAAACACTACCCCTTGCTGCCTGCAAAATGCTGCAGGATAGTTAAGAAACTAGCATTCCAATATCACTACCACTGATGTTTTTATAATGGCAGTTGCTAGCTAACTTTAAGAGATAGGTAAGGTAAAGTACATCTGAGCAAAAAGAAAAAAAAATACCAACAAATACAAAATGCAACACAATGTTCAGTTGTGAATGTGACTTGTACTTTTCCTCTAGGCTTTGAGCTGAGAAACTAAACGTTTGGTCATGCTTGCATAAGACATTACTGTAGTCATGTCCTTCTGATTTCCCTGGAATAGAAATTTCATTAAACTTCATTAAACTATAGCAAATAACAAGAAAATCTTTCAAAACAATCCTTCTGTTCCTCCTCATGCCACCCATATCAGAACACAAGCATTTCTTCTCCCTTTTTTTCCTCCCTCGTTTCTTTATTTTCTCTTTTCCAGTCTCTGAGTGATGTCTCTCCTTTCTCCTTTGAAGACTCATTCAGAGCCTCTGTCAACCCGGACCTGCAATCTCTGAGTTTAAAGCTGCATTTCTGGCACAGTAACACAAACCGATGGCACCCGTTCACCGTGCAGGAAAAGCACACCCATTCTGTATCTTGCCTTTTGCCCAGCCTTCTGATTTTGCTCATGTGTTCAAGTGCTTCTTCACAATAAACTTGCCATGCCCCATACCAGATCTTCATCTCCTACCATACCATGACGATATTCTTCTTATCAAGTCCAAAATACCTTTCAGGAAATTTGGCACTCAAATAGAAATGGTGCTCATGTCTGGCGAGATCTGACTATCAAATAGGGTTCTCTGTACACTTCTGGCACTGTAGATAACTGTCCAACAGAATACGTAAAATAGCGATGAAGGATCCAACAAGATAACAAAAAAACACCTAGTTTGGTTAAATGAGAACTCTGCTGGATTATTTTTCTGCACTTGGACAAGGCATAAGGGAAACTCATTCACAGTTGCTTTAATTGAAGTTCAGAATCTCACATTTAGACACAAATCATACTAATAAATATTTGAGAAAATTGGCCTCAGACCTGCAGAACAATGTATCTTTTTGGACTTGTAAAACAGGACTTTTAGGGTTGTTTTCCAGTTTCTCTTTGCAGCCAGACTAGCTTTACTTGTTCCTGAAAGCATTTTTGGCCTCCTATCACAAACTGAATTGACATCATTTCCTGCATAAAATAGGAATCCAAATCTCCTAGTAGGAAGCCAAGGCAATTTGAAACAAACAAAAATGCATCTTTAAGTCATGGGACCTTGCTTTTGGCATGCTATCGTACCTTTCAAAGCTTCTGAATGGCTGCACATTAATAAAGGTTTGAGCTGTCCAGTTATTTAGACTTTCTTTACTCACCTGAACTGCTGACTTTGTCTGTCCTTCCTTGCATAATAACTACTTTCTGATTGCTTAAAAGTACA
The DNA here is from genome assembly GCA_011075105.1 of Heteronetta atricapilla. Taxonomy (NCBI): domain Eukaryota; kingdom Metazoa; phylum Chordata; class Aves; order Anseriformes; family Anatidae; genus Heteronetta; species Heteronetta atricapilla. The sequence goes on from CM021742.1 coordinate 2,633,590, forward strand.
GAAGCTTGTCCGTCAGATTTGTTGTGTTTAGTCTTACCTAATTCTGTATGTCTTGTATTGTTTTACCTTGTAGGGTCCACCTTGAAACGACTATGTCTAGGCAAAGATCACAGTAGTAGTAACTATCCCATTTTTGTTTCTCAGTATTTCCTTCATGGCATGGGATTATTTTTGGTTTTGTTTTTTTTTTATTTTTTACTAAAAGCTACTTGTTTAACGAATAGAGCTGATGCACTTATTCTGGTATGAAATTAGACCGTATAAATCGTGATACTTTCACGGTAATGCATGTGCTGTGATGTCTGGGGAACCACGCATGCTGCAAGACAGTTGTGGTATTCTTTGTGTGTGAGACTGTGCACGCATGCAGCCAGAAAACTGGATTGTGTCTTTGTTTTCCTTAAACACACGTCTTTATATGACTGCAGTTTTCTGCTGGAGGAATTTATAGCTTAAAACTATCTTGTTCCTGTTGAGATGCATGAAATATTAAACGCTAACCGAAGAGCTTTTCGGTCAAAATACTTATTTTCTCACTGGTCCCTTTCCCCCCAAAAAAAGGAAAAGGAAATGAGCAGTGTTGGCTTAGATGTTATGTTGCAGGTTGAATGCATGATCATTTAAAGGTTATTAAAATTTTATGTGACCGTAAGAGTAATTAGTTTACTCAGTTTCATTGGCTGGTAACTGATTAACAGGAAAAAAAAAGACTGAATGTTTGTGTTTGCTTATATAATAACTTTACTACAGTTCTCTGAACTTTTTGCTTGGAGAGATGGTCTTTATTTAAAATGCGTAGATGCATCAAAACTGCAGAAAGTTACTTTCTAGTTTCTGTTCAGGTCAAATTCAGGCACCTTTGGTTGCTGTTCACTGCTGATCTTGCTGTGTCAGACTTGTAGTTAGTTACCAACAGATGAATAGGACGTTACTTCTATAAAAAACAGAAAAAAATGTGAGCCTATCAAATTAAAGCTCTGTCAATACTCTTCCTGTCTGCTCTTACCCATCCCAGCAGTTCTGTATGTGTATTTTTGTGTCAGACACTCAAACACCCACTTACGTCCTCCTCTCTCCTCTTTCTTCCGTGCACTCGTGGTCCTGATGTTTTTTTCCAAAATGTGAAGACGGCAGCAAAACCGGTCCTAGCGCACAGAGGCTGCGGGTTCCCAGGGCCTCTGAGGCAGAGTAGCCAGCTGTACTCGTAACCTCTAGGGTAACTGAGTTTTTCCAGGAGGACAGTAAACTTATGCAAGTAAAATAGATGGTAAATTCATTTTTAAAGCGTACGCAGCTTCAGCAAGTAACGCGCTGCCTCGCACTCCTGTGGTAGTCTTCCATGAAGACACTTTGCCAGCCTTAGCGGGTCAGTGTCACTGGGAATGAGTTTTCTTCTCTCTTGGTCGTTAATTTCATCTAGAGAGAAGTTCTGTGCACTACAGCTAGTGGCTGGGGTAAGGTAATGTAACTGCAAATACGAATGCATTGGACCTGGACCATTTCTTTAAGCAAAGGTGTTCTGTAGAAAGGCGGGGGAAGGCGAAGTCAGAAACGCCACCAGTTGATTAATCGCAGTATGTGAGAAACTGTTTGAGCAGCGAAGTGGTGAGACGGAGATGCCATTGTCAACTCTCTTTGTGTGTGATTTTCCAGGATCCTCCACAAACAGTCTTGTAACGTGTCCTGAGCCCCTCCCGCAATCAACTCTGCAGGTTCAGGCCAACAACAGTAACAACAAGAAGGGAACCTTCACAGACGACCTGCACAAGCTGGTTGACCAGTGGACAAGCAAAACGGTTGGAGCTGCGCAGGCAAAACCTTCTTTAAACCAACTGAAGCAGAACCAAAAAAGGCAGGACATGGAGCCAAAGGCTAATCCCATGCAAACACAGAATGAGACATGTGGAGTAAGTGGCACTCCTTGAAGAAAATACCTTTTGCTATGTGTCTGAAAGCCTTTGCAGAACTCAGATTTGGAGGAGGACATAAACTAAATTACATCAAATAGATGCTTCGTATAAATGTCCAACTCTTTTCATTAAGTACTAAAATAGATTTTTAAAAATTTGCCTTTTGGAATAATATTGGGAGATACACGGGCTGCAATATGTATATAAATATATATTTTTTAATTGCAAACTACTCGTTAACAGAAATATACAGTAATACTCGTACCATTAACCATATGCTCTTTGAGTTAAGTTTTTACTATTGCTAAAATTTTCTTTTTCTTGGTATTTAACGTGAATCTTCCTTAGGCAGAACGGTGGCTGGTGGCTTGGTGGCAGCAAGTTTCTATTTTAGCAGAAGCGGTGTGGATGCCGTGCTGAGATACGGGACAGACAGACCTTGTTCTTACCCTCGCTTGTTGTGCTGCACTGTGCAGTGCTAAACTTGTGCATCTCTAAGGCTCTCTGCCTCATGAAAACAGAAATTCTGTGAAAGTAAACTACAATAAAATGGGAATTAGAAGTGCCCCCATTCATCCCCTCTCATTTTCAGTAGCAGGAAAACAACATTGTGATGTGCGTTTGTGTCTGTGTTTAGCTCTTGTTTTTATGACTCCGTGATGATACGGAGGCAGGCACGAAAGCGAATGAATCCCAATTTACAATCCTCTCCCACCCCGGTCCGTTTTCCAGACCTCTTCCTCACAGATGGGTGGTAGGTTGATTAATCACTTCTGCTGGATTCATTTTTTGAAAGAGTGGAAATTGAGCCAAAGTAGAGGAAAATAACTTTAAAGGCGAAGAAACAGTGAAAACAAAACGAGTGAGGGACTGCTTGAATGTAATACCTGATAATAATAACTGAAAAATAAGATAGCTGGACCTGAGCAGAAATCCATCGCCTACTCAGCGTGTAGATGGGAAAAGGCATTGGTATGCAGCAGGGCAGCTGTGTAGCTGTTCAGGAGGTGAAGCTTGCTGATGTGTCTGCCTTGCTACCTGCTGGTTTCTGAGTTGGTAGATCACTGACTTCACAGGAAAAAAACATTTCTGTAAGTTTTATTAAGTAATTTTACGTCAATCCTAGTGACCATAAATGAACAAAAAATGGAGAGAAAATAACCCTGCTACATAGTGATAGTTAGAACAGTATCAAAGTGTTCACTGTAGTAGCAACAGCAACTTAAGACCCTATTAGTACTCACAAAACAGGTCAAAGAGGATGTCAGTAAACACAAATTAAAGGTTTCTGGAGGTGCTTTGGAAAGTGATGGTGAGGGAACAGGATTTTGCTCCCTTAAAGTCACTTCTTATTCTTTTCAATGTGTTTTTTGCACCTTGATTTCTTTTCCCTGAGAGTAGTGTGATAGATTGAAGTACTTGGTGGCAGGTGTTTTGCCTAACTTCAACTCTGGAAAAGAGACTGGTTATTTTTCTTATCTAAGTGGGCTGTTAACGTCAATTTAGGGTTAATTTTGCCTTCTGCTATGTGCTGTTTCAAGCCTGTGGAAAAGGCAGAACGTCTCTGTGAGAGAACAGGAGCATCCTTGTCGTGACGCACTGATTTTAGAAGGTTTGTGCTCTTCTAGAATATGCCTGTCGTTCCAAGGGATGAACGAGGCTGAAGTAACCCAGATTGTTTACAAAGAACGTAGAAAGGTTGGGATTCCCTGCTTTTCAGATCACGTTGTCACTTGCTGCTTGGAAAGCTTTCAGGCAGACTACAAGCACTGCGCCAGCGTGCCCTGGGTCATTTTGTGCATCAAGGCTTAGTAGGGGAGTGGGGCTGCAGAAGAGGTGGGTAGCAAATCAGCCCAGTGTGCTTAAGGTTATTGCTGGGCTGTGTTGGCCATGAGGATGGCAGAGCGTGCCACAGATGGCTTTGGACCTTCCGATGCAGACGAGCCCCTCTGAATTGCACCGGCCTGTGCAGGGAGCTGGAGCTGCCGCTGTGCTGCGCCCATCCTCCCTCTCAGGGAGGAGAGAGCAGAAAACAGGGCCACGGGTGTGATTTAAAAGGCTTTTAGGACAGTACAAGGGCTGCTCTGGAAATGGAGCCTCATTCTGCTGTTTGTGCCTTTTCAAATTCACCCTAGAGGAGATGTGACGTGAAGGCAGGAGAATGCTTCATGGTGTTAGGAGAGGAACAGCACAGAGAGCAGGGGGGAGACCGTGAGAAGGACACTTAGCCTGGACAGCCAGACAAGTGACCCAAAAATGCCAGCTCTTGGAGGAAGGAGTTATATGGGGAGATGTTATACTTGCATTAAATCAGTGTTGAGTCCATGCTTTAAGAAGGTATTAGGCAAAAAGAACTCAGGAAATCACATAAAGGAAGGAAAAAATAGCTTCCTAACAGGGAGAGTGTAAAGCTTGGGCGGTTCTTCAGTCCATCTGTTAACACCATCTTTTTGTTTTCTTTTTGGTTAAATACAAGAATACCTTTGCAATAAAAGAATTGAGGAGCACTAAACAGATTTCCAGCCCACCAGAGAAAGTTTTATTTAAAAAAAAAAAAAAAAAAAAGCTTGATGTTGATGTTGGAAATAAAGGCTAGATAAATTGGAAATGAGATGTTCCTTAGCTCTTTTTTTTTTTTCTTTTTCTTTTTTGGCAGTGCCAGTGGCTAAACATTTGAATAAAGCAGCAGGCAAGTAGGAGAGCGGGTTGCCCCCTGCCTTCAGGCTGGGTGTTTTGTTGTGGGAGAGGCTAACGCTGGTCCAGTGTGCCGCTTGGCAGCGAGGGTCAGGAGGCAGTGCTCATGCCTTTGTTTTGAAATATCCTCTGGAGTTCATTGGAAAGAAAGGTGTCCAGGCTTGAAGAGCTTTTAAACAGGAGTGGCAGCAACGTGAATTATCCCATGGTGCTCTGGCTCTGAGGGAAAACCCCTGGACTCAGCACCATGCAGAGCTCCCCCACGTAGCTGATGGGCATCTTGCTGGGGTGCAGGGCTGGGAGTTGTGTTACACAAAGTGGGACCAAGAAGGCATCGGGCCAGATGGCCTCTTCCTGCCGTGTTTGTTTTCCCAATCTCTAGACCAAAGTAAAATTGCAACAAAGCATCGGTAGGGCCACATGTGTTGGTTGTTTTTCTCCTGCTGTCCAACCACTGCTGTCAATACATAACGTGGCTCGGCTGTTCTCAGGTCTTTCACTGTGGACACAGAGAAGTAACTTTCCTGATATCATGCTGATCACAACTTTCCTGAGGTGTTCTGGTTTTTGGATTTATTCCTCTCTCCCTCCTCCTCCCTCCCCAAAGATGCTTCTAACGAACAGCAGCAAATTGTTTGCTGTGTGAATGCTATATGTTATTGGTATCTTTTTTTTTTTAACTAAGGCTACTTTGTAAGGTGGAAATTGGCTCAGAAGAGAAACTAATGGAGTGTTTAATAAGCTGCCTCAAGAGTTAGTGGTTTTATTTTCTTCCTCTTTGTTTTCAGAGTATAGAAAGCAATAAAATAATTGGGATGCAAGGGAAGACTTGAAATTCTGTGTTATTTCTGTGGAAGTGACAATTCCATCAGCAAAACATTGCCTGTCAGTTTGGCTGCAAATCTGGATACGTATTAGAAGCTTGTGGGAGAACCTTCAGGCTTCCAACTATGTTACAAGAGCACCGAGATGTTCCTCTCCAGAGGTTTTATGTGAGCATGGAAACATGAATGGATTCTCATTTTCAGTAATTTGAAAGGCAGTAGGAGATACTAGGAAAAATTAAAGTCAACCTGCCTGAACACAGCTATTTCTCGCATGCTCATCCATGTCGAAGGCATGATAAAATAATCCTTTCTTCCAGGTAATTGTGGTTACCGCCATCTAGGAACGTCAGCTGCTTTGCTTGTAAAGAGTACTGGATATCGTGTGCTCGAAGGAATTATCGGAGGGCCTGTGCCAGTCGGTGACGTGGGCTGTGGTTTAGGCACTGGCAGTGAGAGCTGCACATCTGTTTGCATTACTACAGCCTGGTTTTAATGAGCTGGCTGCCTGCGAAGCAGGTGCTCTGGAGATAGCTACAGATGTGAAAACAGAGCAGAAGGACTATTAACACCTTTTACTGCGTCTTCCATGTCCATTGGATTGAAAGAATAATAAAAATAGGATGAATCTGTGCTTGAAGCTGTTCAGAGCTGCTTTCTCGCTCTGAATGTCTGAATAGCTTTCCAGGAGCCTGGAAGGATACAAACACAAATCTTTAGTAACACCTCATAACTTTGGGTTTTCAGTCAACTGGAAAAGGGTGATAAGCAAGTATTAACATCCTTGCCCCGCTCGTGCCAGCAGCCAGCACTGTCATTCGGCGTCATTGCAGTGGTAGCTGGGCTGTGCAGAAGTACAACGGTAATGCTAAAACATAGCCATCAGAAGGCAGCTGAAAGAGAAAATATTTAAATCCTTCATTTTTAGAATGGGTTGTGATGGTTCTGGTTTCACAGCAGAATTAGCTGGTTTGATCTGTTCTAACATAAAACAGGTATTTATGAAGTTTGTAAGCAATACCTATTAGCTGTGTACATTCACTGTACCGTAGCTATGAATATTGCTGAAGGCGAATTGTAGAGCTTGGTGACACATGATGACGAGGCAAAGAACTGAAACAATGAGTCTAACAAACAGGTATTTTTTCTGCACTTCCATAGCTCGTGTCCAGTTGGGGGGTGTTTTGTCTTCACATGTTCCTTGTGTATGTTCTTGTTCACGTGTATATTATTCTCCAAATGAGCGTGTGTGGTTTGGGGACCAGGAGCAAATGGCAGCCAAGTGAAGGCTGGCAGTAAGAGGCAGACCTCTGGGGAGCAGGAGCACGAAGGTGCTCGCAGCTGGCAGGGATGGGCGCGAGCCCTTGGGGCAGGCTTTGATGCAGGGGACAGCGAGCGAGCAGGTGGAAGGCAGCGGGCGGAGATGGAGCCCGAGGTGCCCGTGTCTGTGTGGGTCCCCTCCCAAGGCCGTCCCCTTCGTGAAGTGGTTAAATGCTCTTCGTGTGGTGATGTGTATCAGTAAGTATAGTGCTTCTGTAGGAAGGGCTAGTTCAGATGCAGAGGGAAAGAGGGAGAACAAAACCTCCCTTCCTGTTCAACATAGAATACGTTTTAGGATATCAACCCCTTCTCCCTTCAATAATAATAATAATAATAATAATAATAATTTTTAAATCCCTATTAAATATCTCTAGCAGACAGGCTGACTTTACGTGGTGATGACAGGTGTAAATTTTGCACTGCTTGTGCAAATTCATCGAGTTTGAGGCTGTCACTTCAGCCTGCTTATGGCCAGGTCAGCTGATGTTACAAAGCTCTAGACAGGCAGCAGAACAAACAGAAGTAAAATGATACTGTACTATTACCAATGAAGTAACGCCATCCATAGTTAGCCAAGTCCTATAATCTCCTTCTGCATTGCTGGTGTTTCATCACCCAAGGTTGAATTAGAAAGGAAAAACACCACTTCTACTTCACCTTCCTGCAGGAAAATTAGGATTAAAACAAAGTATGAGTGCGGGCTGTTGTTAGAACAACCTGTTTTCAGTGACCTCTGAACATGGGCTGCTTGAGCTGGTGCAGGATTCTGCTACCTCTTGCTTTCAATTCCCAAGACAGCTTCAGTATGAGGTAACTGCTTTGCACCCAGCTTCCAGCTGCAGGTAAAGCACCAAAGCCTGGAGGATGCTGTGGAAACTGAAGCCCAGTCGTCACTAGGCCGTAGCGTGTCACAGTGCATGGTAACAGATGCACATTTTGGGATCAGCTGCTGATACCAGAACTTGCCCTTTTTGAGCAATCTTGCAAAAACAACGGGATGATAGCTACCAGGAGAGGACACCCAAGCAAGTGGGGAGCTTTGAATTTTGTCAGCAAGGTGACTGCAGTCTCCACGGTTTTCCTAAAGCTAGGGAACATAGCTCTGTGTGTGTTTTGGGGACCATACCGGTGCTTGCTGATCTTGATGTTCCGGTCAGTATTGGCACGCTGGAGGAAGGGTTGTTTCAGCCTCCATCGGTACCGGTTCATTACAGGTGGTCCAAAGGTCATGGTTTAAAAATGGTTTGGACCAAGGGGCTTCTGCGCAGGGGAAGACGCAGGAGCTAGGTGTCCCGTTGCCTCTCACGGTGTGTGATTTGCTTGTCTGAAGCACGTGAAGGTAGAGGAAGCAACCTTAAATCGTGAATTTGCATTTGTCACGACACGAACAGATTTTAATGTGTATGTGTAATGTTTGGGTTTGCAGCGCGATGACGCTTTGTGGCTGCACATGGATCATCTTAAACGTAGCTGCTGCTTCACTGAGGAATGTAGCTGGGAAAGAGAGGATACGGATTGCGTAGAAGGAGATTTCTCAGCGTTTGAAAAGATCTGAGAAAAAGCTTTTGCCGGTTATAATATTTAAACAGGACCCAAAATGTCCTGTAAAGGATTTCAAATGCCACCTTACGTTTTCAGTGCTACGTTATAAATCTATGGGTCCTATAAGAAATTGCATATTTTGCTTAGGTACATTTACAGCCATCCTTTGTCAGCCACTCAAAGCTGTCCAGTTTGGTGGAAACCATCATTTTGAGGATGTTAAAGCATGGATGTTAAAGCATGGTTATAATAATAGCTTAAAGATGGCATCACATCTTAAGTTGACATGTACCTAGTTCCTCTGTTTATTGTTCTTTGGATTCTGCTGTTAGTTTTGGCGGATTTTTATACATCAGTGACTGAACATTGATTATACCAAAGCAGCATTTTCTCTTGGTTTGTTGCTCACCATCAGATTCAAGTTTCAGATTAGAACTGGAGGTGGTGAAGCAATGAGGGGTGTTGGATATTTTAGAGTTTTCCTAAAATTCGCTCTAGATCGCAGGCGAATGCCCCGTATCAGTAAATCAGAGTGTCGTTGCCGTTTTGATTTTTGAGACGAGAGACTAAAACCAGAAACTTAGCGTAAGCATTCCACGCAGTCTTATGCATATATTCATGTCTCCTCTGAAATTTAACCTTCATGCCCATTTCATTAGTTCAACGTGAAATTTTGGTATTAATGGGATACTCCCAAGCTGAGAGAGTATTGTTAATGTCAAGGATAGGTGCTGGCTTGCTGGGAACCATGGCAGGGAGCTGTAAATTATGTGGAATCTGAAATGCGAGGAAGCATTGTAAATCCCACCCAGAGAGAGACTGGGCAGAATTTTGTATTATTATCGTTTCTGTGGCATTGTGCATTACGAAGGGTATCATCCGGGCAGCCCTGCCATCCCCATGTTTAGGAGGAAAGCTTTTTCCTTGAGCCTAGCACGCAAAAGCAGAATATGTGAAGTGAATGCTGATAGAACCTTAGCAAAATAGTGGGACTGAGTCCAGCAGCCCCTGGGGCAGGACCAGCTCCTGCTGGGCCCTTGCTCATTTACCTGACCTGACCGCAGCCACCGCCAGTGCTGGATAGCGCGTGGATGTCCAACCTCCACGGAAAATCTCTTTCCATTCTTGCCACCCTTAGTTCAGCGAGCACAAATACCCTTCTACAGAAATACTTGCTGGATTTTTGAAAACCTGCTTTGGGAAGGGATGTAAGAACTTCAGTGTGGGATTTGGTTTGATAGTTTGCATTTGGCTTGCTTCATTTACTTCTGTGCATGGTATCCGGTAGTAAGGAGGGATAATGCTGCTATGGACAGTGGAGGTTTTTCACGGATTTTGTGGCATTACGTTCTCACCTGTTCAGTGATATCTCCTGGCTCCTTCAATAGTACGCCCTTTCCCTCCTTCCTATATCAACCCTTGCTGTTAATTTTCAAAAACCAAACGTAAAAAATCACCACCACCAGTGCGTGCGGACAGCAAGAGGCCCCGCGGCCGGGGCTGGACGGTGCTGCTGGAGGGAGCCGCGCGGGCCTGGGAGCCACTGGCTGCTGCCAGCGGGCCAGCAGCGAGCCGTGCTCCCCGGGCATGACAGCGCTGCGTCCCGCAGTTAGCAAAATGGAAGCTTAATAGCCATGATTTTTTATTTTTCTTTTTGTAGGTTAATTCAGTAAGAACAGGACTGGGGAAAAGGTGCATTGTTCCAGTGTCTTGCCCCATGTCAGCTGCACTAACTCCTGGAGTTTCACCATCCCTGCCAGTGCCTATGCCAGGTACTACCCTTTCTGGCCCAGTAACGCCCTGTGTGATGCCTCTTTGTCAGTACGGAGGAGTGTTCCCCGCGCCGCTTTATGGAGTGCAGTGGTCGGGGGCGGCGGCGCGGCCGGGGCTGGTAGGAGGGCAGAGCCTTGCTCGCTTCTCGGCTCTCGGCAAAACTTGCTTGCAGATGTACCCCGTGCCGCTGCAGCAGCCCGCGGCCGACCCGCCGGGCCCACACATGAGAACGACCTAGCTCTGTTGCCTGTCGACAGGTAACGACGATTTCGACATTGTAACGTGGAGTGTTTGATCTGTAGCTGCCATACGTGTCAGAAGAGGTGTGGGTCTGCCGCCGGCCCCGGGCCAGGCCTGCTAGCATACACAGCCATACACCGCATCAAGCAATCACTGTGAAGGGTTTTCACAAAAGATCGGTTGTTGTTATGGCAATATTTGCATATATTTCATTGCTAAAGACACTTTATTATGTTGTGTTCTGATGTTTTACACTTGCAATCCTTAAAGTTGATGTACTTGAATTGATGACTAGCAAATTGTACTAACCCTGCAGGAGTACAGTGCCTTGAATATAAGCTTTTCAGTTCCAGCTGGAAAGAGATATACAAATATTTGAAAGGTGTATTTTATTTACAATTTGCTTGTGAGTTAAAGTTCTTTTTATTTGCAATGATATCGAAGGTTTACAGTTGAAGTTCTTCATCAGTTTCATTCTGCTGTAAATGCTTTACTTTTAATTCATGGGTTGAATTTTCATTACTGAGGCTTTCAAAAAAAATTGTGAGGTGAGATTTGTTTGAGATACTGATGGAAATTTATTTGTGTTTGTACGAGGAGTAGCGAAATGCACATTTAAAAGCAGGAGCATTTACAGGACGATCCCAGTCAGTTGTTTCTAAGAACAGGTAACAGCTTCCTTCGGGCAGTGCAATTCATTCCCTTACGCAGTCTCTGGTGAAGTTGCTGTAGATGGCAACTTACTTCATAACAGGCAGGCAAATGCTGTTTTCTTCCAGATCAGCACCGAATCGGACTGTGTTTTCTTCCCCTTACTGGGCTTTTATAATTTAGTTAAATTACAAAGCCATGCATGTTTCCTAAGCGAAAATTCTAACTGAAACCTCGACCACAGGAGCACGTCCCCAGGTCCCTCCCTGTAAGAGCCGTGTCAGTACGGCACGTGCGGGCGCTCTGCCTTCCTTCAGTTCAGCAGCCACGGTTACGAACGGGGTTTTGTCACTGGAGTGCTAACCATGTTCACATCGAAGTGGAATAAAAGTGTGAAGCTGCTATTTTTTTTTTCCGTATATGACCAATGAATGCTTCAGTTTTGGAGTCTCACCACCTTTTGATTTTTTTTTTTTTTTAATTAAGTTTGCACTGTAGGTGGCATGGACACCTCTCTCCTGTTTGCAAGTTGCTTTTTGCCCATTTTACTGTGCATAGAGTCTACATCTGCACCTGCCTTTAGAGGCGCAAGATAACCACTAAAACTGATTTGCTGATGGTAAGTTTCATTTTAATAGAAAGCACCAAGGGCCACCATTACCGGCACAGGTAACAAAACATGCAGCCAAACTTGGAGGCGCGTTGCTCTGTATCTCTACTGCAATGACATTCTATACTGTCTGCTGACGGGCAGAGATGTCTTGTGCTGCCAAGCTGTGAATTGTATAGTTCTATTGTACTTTGAGCATTATATCTGTCTAAATTATTTTGTTTGTACCCTTTGAATATATTATTCCATCAATTCAGTTAGAATTGAATTTTATAGACAATTATGCAGAGTCTTCTGCCTGGGCAAAATACTTACTGTAGTAAGAGATTTCTGTTCTCTGTAACATGTATCTTTTAATTTGTTTGGGTTTTTTAGATTCATGTCTGTATGCTTCATGAGCAAACATGGAAAATATGTTCTCACACCAGTTTTCCTTCAGCTTGCACTGAATCTTACAGTTTATGTCGCTATTGCCTGTTGTATAGTCCATCCCTTGTATACTGACAAAGTCAGTGGCACTAAAAGCCCCAAGAAATTGTATAGATTAAAAAGAAGAAAAATAAACATTTTGTGCTTGAAAACTGTGTGAACACCCCAGTGTTTTTCTGAAATGTAGAAGCGTGTTAATTCCCAGCTCTCCCAGGTAATTCTGCATTTGTTTTCCAGACTTCTATCCTTTGTCTTGTGCGTAAGGAGCAGATGCGATGCCTTCGCTGTTCCTCCGCCTGTGCCCAGAGCTGCCCTGTCCCACCTCCTGCAGCTGTAGACGTGAAAGCGTGCACCAGCAGTGGCGCAGTGCCCCTCGCAGGCTGCGTTGCTTGAGACCTCCCTGCTGCTGCGGTATTTCTGGTGCTGTGCTGCTGCAGAGCAGGCCAGACCAGAACAGTGCATGGGTTATTTTAAGCAGCTGGTATCTGCAGACGGTACAAATGAGGATGCTAGGGTTTGGTAGGTGGTGAATGAGGTGTTTGGACTGGGTACATCCTACACTGAAAAGTACCAGGGAAGCCCCGTTAACTTGATCGTGGCATAATTTAAAAGTGAGAGAGGGCAGATATGAAACTTGGCCCTGGTACAAGTCTGCCACATGCATGCTCCTGGCAGTTGCTGCCATCGGTGTGGGCTGCAGTAGAAATTAGGAAGGGACGTGCAGGCAGAGGTTTGGTATTTCTGCTTCTGTGTTCCTGCACATCCAACCCACACGGCTTTGCTGTGCGTGCTGCGCACGTTTCCGAGCACCAGGCCTGCTCTGCAGTTGGCTGGGAGCATCCCTCCCCTACCCCCTCGTCTTCTCTCCTCCCCTCCCCTCCCCTCTCCTCTCGCAGGCAGACGGCTGCGTTGCATGCGCCGAGCACCCGCGCAGAGCCGGTGATGCGGTGTGCGCCCAGCATGCGGCCTACATGAGCAAGCAGGGCCTCCCGGTGCCAGTCCTGGTGTGGAGACGGACGTGTTGGTTTGCTCTTCTCAAATGAAGCTTTCAACCTTCTAGTCTCTGCGTTCCTGACTAGGGCGTCTTTAGCTAGTGTTGCGGCCAGAGGTTGATGCTTTCACTTCAATATTCGTGATTTTAATTTTCTGATAGCCGTCTTGGCTTCAGTTCTTCCGACCATTAAGTTCCAGCTACACTGCATTATCCTTGAGCGTGCTGAAGGGCGCCTTGTCCCTTGGTGGCAAATGGGGACAACTTCTTGGGTAAAACGTGAGCGCAGGCGCTGGCCGCAGCACTTTGCCTGCATCCTTGTAAAGGGGGGGGGAGCTTGCTCCAAACTACTATTTGTCATTGGATGTCTTCCTCGTGCTTTAAGAAACAATTTTTGTTTCTTAAACAACTATTTATAGGAAGTCCGCTTAAATATAGTCCGCTTAAATAGGACCGGTGAGCAAGTACTTTATTTTTAGCTACATGCGTGTGTTTTGCGTGAAGTTTTTGGAAAGGAAAAGGTGTAGGCCCTGCAGGTACTTGCTTGGGCAGCAGGGCTGCCTGGCACGCCGCAGCGCGTGAGCCAGCCGCCAGCAGCCTGCTTGTGCCACACTGAGACGCCGTGGGCCGAGACCTTTCCTTCCGCTCAGCTCTGACCTGGAGCGGGAGGCACCCGAGGGGTCAGTGCTGCAGTGCTGGAGGGGGACACACAATATTGGAGGAGTGCTTCGAGCTGCCAAGTCACGCACCCAGTAGTTAGGAGATGCCAAATTAAGTTTGCCCATATGCCCTTAATTACGCTTTCCAATTGCCGTGCACCGTGATGGAGTATCTGGCTGCGGAATCGCATCCTGTTTTTCCGCGGCATCCCTGGCCTGGGAGCAGGTGGGGGGAACCTGCACGCTTCAGGGCTCTCCTGCCACAGGTCCTGGTTCAGCCTCCCCGGCGCTGCAGCTGTTCAAAAGAATGATGCAAAAACTGTTCGTTTTTTTCACGCATAAACTCTGGTCTTCATTCTACAACTTTAAGAGTAAATATTACTTAGCTATTACTTGACACCTGCCTGCAAAGTGCCCCTTTTTTCCTCTTTCATCACTGCCTGATGTATTATTTTCTGAGATATTTGACATGGACCGTTATCGCAGGCAGGATGATGCATCGAACGGCCGGCTGGCTGGCCAAGTGCAGCAGTCTGTGTGCTCCCGTGGAGAGATTTGTGTTCAGGACTAGGTGCCTAATGCTAAATGCCAATATTTCTGGAGATGAACTTCTTAATCAAATTGGAGGTTTTGCCATTTGATATTTGTGGAAGGAAGGCACTAATACCTTTGAGTCAGAGTTTAACTTGACTTTTTCAATAGTTGCTTTTTGTGGCCCCGTATTTTCAATTCAGAGCACATTCAGAATTTTTCTAAGCAAGCCCCCTAGGCTTAGCGTTCAGCGTGTTTGTGTCGGTACTGCTCAACGAGCATGTGTTTTTTACAGGCATTGTTCGAGTGGGAAAAACATCTGTTCTTCTACATTCTTTGGAGTCAGCTTTGGAGAGCTTTCATCGGAAGTCTCCTTTCTGAAATTACTTGACCTCATTACGTGGCTTTTCTCCTCCTGCCTCAGAATAGGCAAAGATTTCAACTCTTTTTGAGCAAGATGGGTATCTCAGGAGTTAGCTACTACGACAAAAAACTGCCTAGTTTTCTGGTTTGCTACTGAGGGCTCCCCAGCTGGGTTTCCATAATGTTTCTGAAAGTGTTGGCTTGGGGACAGAAGTTACAAATGCAGTAGTTTGGGACTGTGCTTAATACCTTAGTGAGGTTTCTTGCATTCTCCTGGTTCCTCGTCTGTCCTTACGAGTCCCAGATTTCTGGTGATGTCTGTGGAACAGGGTGGCTGTGCTGGAGAGGGATGTGTTTGCTGAGCAGGGGCAAAATTTCTGCAGAGTCCACAAGCAAATAGGGGAGGTTTAGGTTGGATATTGGGAAAAACGTCTTCACTGCAATAGTTGTGAGGCATCGGAACAGGCTGCCCGGGGCTGTGGCTGAGTCACCATCCCTGGGGTATTCAAAAGAGGTGCAGATGTGGTGCTCAGGGATGTGGTTTAGTAGTAAACCTGGCAGTGCTGGGTTCATAGGTGGACTTGATGATCTTGGAGGCCTTTTCCAACCTAAGGGATTCTGTGGATGATTATCTTGCTAATTGAATTTATAAAACAGCAAAAACATGATCACATGAAATTTCTTGCAATGGTTATTTATTATTTATTGAATCCTTCAGCATGAGGTTGTTTTTTTGTTTGTTTGTTTTTTGGTTTTGTTTTTTTTTTGTGTGTGCTGGTTGGCTCTGGTTGGCTTGTGCTTATGCCAGTGCAGATCTGAGCTGAGCTTCAGCTGAGTATTCATGCAGGCTGGCTGCTGTGCTGATCCTGGTGTTGTTTCTCCTGAATGAACCTGGTACATACGATTATTTTCCAGTCTATATTGCTGAAACTAACCATCGAGCAGAGGGGAGTTGTGCTGTGACTTAGGCGTGCCAGTGGTCTTTGACTGGAGCAGTACTTGCGTTTTCCCGACGGTCTCTGTGGAGCTGTCCCTGCGGATGCAGCAGGAAGGGGGTGTTCAAGCCCTGGCTGTGTTTGTTCTTTTATTAATGCAGATAAGCTGCAGAAGTGCCAGATAATGAAAAGGATTTTAGGAGCTGTCAGGTTACAAATTCTGCATTATGAAAGAATTTGCTCAGAGGGATTTGGATGTACCGTGGTGCTGACGTTGGCTGTGTCAGTAAATAGATTACTTGTAACTGATTCATCTGGAAGTCAGGCTCGTAGCAGTAGGCAGTAACTTTTGTGAATTATGTGGTCCTTTCTGCTTTTTTTTTCCTCCCGTGTGATACTTGTGGTGTAATATCAAGACTGCTGCTGTATGTGCTTGGATCTATATTTGACTATAAAACTTCTCACTTGAAATAACTTCCCCAGGAGAGGTCCAGAGGCTGCATAATTCAAGCCTTCACTCTTACATGCACAGCCTCATTACATTTAGATTTTCCTTGATAAGTGTGGAGAAGCAATGCATAGAAGCCAGCCTAGTCTGATTAAGGATCTGTTGTAACAGTGGAATTCTTGTGACAAGCTCGTGGCTTTTTGAAGTCTGAGGAAGGGAAACTCGCATTAATTTCTTTTGATGTAGTGCCACTGGATGGATTTGCAGCATATATTTAGCATGTTGTTGTAGTTGCCTGTTATTTTCTTTTCCCTTGGAAAGGAGCAGATCCCTAGACTCTGCCTCTCCTTGTGAAGCCTCCTCCAAGCCTCTGGCCCAGCCTGCCCATGGCACCGCTGCGCGCTCGGAGCCGTGGGATATGTGATGGATGTGGCCAGAGACCCCTGAGCTGCTGTGCTGGGGGGTCTGGAGTCTACTGAGGTTTTCCAGAGATATCCAGGAGCTCTGACATCTCCTAAAAACTTAGGGAATTTAAAAAGAAATAACTGGCTCCCTGTCCTTCTCAAGTGGACGTTATTTAGGTTATTGGCATAAAATAACCCAAAAGAGTATTTACTTGTGTGTTGTTGTTTGTTTGCTTTCAGTTACTTTGTAAATAATGTAGAAACTTCTTCAGCATTCAGATTTTGTTTATTAGATTAGAAAAGCTATACCTAACATGTTTCTTAGTGCTCATTTCCTTCTCTCTAGTCAGCAGCTACAAAATGCTAGGTGCATTTTTTTCTGTGGTTCTCCTCAGCACAGAAAATTGAGTATAGCTAAATTCACTGATCTCTTCGGTGCTGTTGATGTTGCTCTTTCAGGTTTTGGTCAAAAGTTCAGGCTGCCTTTGGAATTAGAATTGGAGAAGTTGTCCCTGGGGATGTGGGCTAAGTGTCTGTGAGGGTTTCTAACAAGAGACAGGCACCTGGAGAGCTCGCGCTGTTTTGGCTGTATGGCTGACCTGCTGCGTAGGCTGGAGTAAGTCCATTGCAGTCTTAAGGATTTTCCCTGTTACCTGGAAATCATTAATTTTGTCTTAATTCACTTTTCTGGATGAAATTCTGTGCCAGGACTGGTTATTAATAGCGGGCAGCTGTTGAGAACAGTAGCGGATTCAGGTGGATCTGCAGAACTGCTGCTGAGCAGAACCTCGTGGAAGAATGATGACCAAGACATAATCCTACTTCCTTTACAAGCACTTCTTCCTATGAACAGGCAGAGCAAGAAGGATGGGAGGGAGAAAACTGGGACTGAATTTAATGGTAGCAAAGCCTTAAACAAGGAAGGCCCCCCCCCGGAGCTAGGGCAAACGGCCTGTTTGCATAATGTGCTTCTCCCCAATGCATCCTGCATTCCCTTCTGCCCTTAAAGACTCACCGTGTCTTTTCTGGAAGAATCTAGCAAGCTGTATGCCACACACAAAGCACCCGTGCCCGCAGATCCCACACAGCATGCACGTTGCTGTGACACGCGGTGCCGGACATCAGCACACGTCCGCAGCGCAGTAGGTGTGCGCCGGCGGGGTACGCGCCACCGAACGTGGGGCATGCAACGGCGCCCGGGGCGGCTGCTGCTGCTTCAGCCTTGTGCTCATTGCGCTTCCCTCTGGCTCTTCTGCTGTGGGCCCTGGGCATCAGCGTGGCCTCTCGTGTCCGAATGGGGACCTCGCTCCGAAGAAGTCGGCGCGGCGCTTTAGGAACGTTTGTGCTGCCGCGTTCTCAGCGTGAGGATTTCGGGCGCTGTTCTCATGCGGTGCCTGAAGCGGCTCTCGTGGAAGTGCCTTCGGCACGCCGCGGTCTGTGATCTCACGTGGCCGTTTTGTTTTTTAGATTCTGAAAATGCGATCGCCAGCGACTGACACGTGGCCCCCGCAGCTACGGTGCCAAGCGCCAGGTCCCGCTGCAGCTAAGGAGGAGGAAGAGGAAGATGGGAAATGATTTGTCGTGTGTGAGAAATTCTGTGCCATTCTGGTCCATTCTACACGATTTTGTAACTTCTTTCTAATCATTTTTTATTTATAGTTGGAAATACAAAAATGTTATGCAAAAATAAAGGAAAATTATTTTGGGGGAAAAGGATTTTGTTCCAAATCGTTCCTTTCTGTTGTAAGCCAGGTTCCTGTGAGCAGCTTCTGGAGAAGAGGGAGGAGGAGGCATTCTTTCCAATACTTTTGTTTTACTCAGTTAATTGTAATTTAAGTCATTTTCAAAAAATAAGCTAGGCACATGTATTCAGGTTGTAGTTAAAAGAAGATAAATTCCAAGTCCAAATGAATTTCCCACAGTCAGAGCTGTTCTTCTGTTAAGAGAATGCTCTGTTTTAAATCCGGTTAAATCAAGTAAAGAAACCTACAGAGACTTCACTGGAGAGTAACTTTGTGCTGTCACTTCCTTTCTCCCCCCGCCTTTCTTTTTCTTATAGACCAGCCACGTTTTCTTGCCAGAGTTGAATACAGTTCTCAAGTCACTTCTAATTTTAAATGTAAGCCTAAAATCCTTCTGCAGACAAGTCAGTAATTGGAGCAATTTTTAAAAGATTTTAAAGTGCCTTCAACAAGCTGAAATTATGTGGTGGGAGATTTCTTTTTCTTGATTTGCTGATGATAGGCTTCACCTGTCTCCTGGGCTGAGGTGGTGTACAGACCTGTTTGTAGCAATAATCTCATGAGTCATCATTTATTATAAAGGACTACTTAAATGTTTTTTCTTTAGCAAGGTGGCTTTTAGCACTGTTCCTGAGGAGCAGGAGAGAGTGCTGCTTTTGCTGTTATGTTTTGGCCCCAAACTCTTCCAACCTGCAGCTGAGCACCCAAAAACGTCGGTGGCTCCCCCTTAGGCAGTGTCAGCCTGCGACGTTCTGTTTGTTCCGTTTGTGGTACCACAGAAATCAGAATTTCTAGTTGCCCACAAGCCTTTCCGTATCATCCCTTCTCGTAGCTGGAGCCTGGCATTTTGTTTCGTTGTTATCTGCCATGTCTGTCTCTTCCAACTCTGAGTTCTAAATAATAAATCTTATTTTGATGCTGCTGTTCACTATTTCCTTACCACCTCAGCTCTGACCTGCTAGCTTCCCCTGCTCCTGAGCTCGGCCGAGAGCAAGGGTGGATTTAGCTCTATTGCTGGCACCTCGGAGCTCGAGATACCTGAAGCAAGAAACCATTAAAACACCTCGTAAATTCAGAGCTGAAGCCTCAGGGCCAAAATAGATGTTTGTGCTTTGTGCTTCTGTGTTGCCTCCTGTTCTACCCACGTCTAAGGAAATGGAAATAATCTCCTGTGTGACAGCAGGAGCTAGAGAAGTGGTGAGGGCTGTTGCTGAAATGTTGCTTGCCTCCAGCTTTCCTGCTGGTAGGAGGGACTGGACTTGTTCCCACTGTGAGTGGGGGGAGCTGAGGGGTCCCACCCAGCACTGCACCCTCCGTTTGCTGCTTTGGTCTCTGCCATCCTCCCTGCGCTGCCACAAGCATGCTGAGCACGCTCTGCGTGGGGACAGCAGTGTCACGTCCCTAACCTGCTGCCCTGGGACGAGTCCCTGTGGCAGCGAGCCTGGCAGGAACATGCTCTGCCATCACCCGGAGTTTTTGTTCCCCAAAAGGCTCCTTTCTGCAGGGCAGTGCCCTGCGGTACCTCCTGGGGTGCCGGTTGCCTTCCAGGGCTCTGCCAGAGGCTTTGCCCAACCCTTGTTGCTCCTTCTGCAACGCCCTGGGCTCCTACGTGGCCTCAGCCACGACTTCAGGAAGCCAAAGAGCCTCCAACTCCAGATAAGTATTTAAAAATCATCTGTGAATATTCAGATTAAGTATAGGGATTAGCATCAGGGTTAACTGTGAGGAGTGAGAACTGCAGCAGACCCTGGATGTTTGTTTCCCCCACCTCTGCCAAGTCCACCTACCTTCAGTTAATCTCTTCTGCAAAAGGCCGCTCGCTGTTTGGTTGTAGCCCACGTACTGAAGGCTGGCACTGCAGTTGGAAGCACAAGCCCTGAGCAGTGCTAGGGCTGCTCGCGCTGCTCCCCGTGTGCCGCTGAGGAAGACTCCGCAGGGGAAGCACCGTGCTCGCTGCCTCTAGCCGTGAGCTAGTAGGGACCCAAGTCTGTTCTGAGCCCCTCAGCTCTGGTCCTTGCTTCGGTGTGTCCGGGGAGGGGCCCTCCATTGGGAATTAGGTGGTTTTGGCATCCCTTTTTTTGACACAAACGTTGATTCTGATACTCTAGTGCTGAGATAGGGTGGCTGTGTCCCGTACTCAGAGCGAGGCAGCGCCTGCAGCAGTTCACTGAGTGCACTGCCCCCGTGAATATTTCAAGGCACTGGTAATGTCTCCGGTCTGAAACCTTGCCGTGGAGCTCACCCTCTGTGAGGCTCCCAGCACCTCGCGTGGGAGCCCCGGGGCGCTCCCCCGGCATGGCCACGTGCCAGCGAGCCCCTGCCCAGGCCCACCCCTGGGAAATATTCCTCCGTGCTCCCCGCGAGTCACTGCGGCTCGCACCGGCCCCTGCTGCCTCCTGGAAAAATGCCACCCAAATAAATAAAGAAATCTTTCCACATGGGCGCTGGGTGCGACGAATTCAACCCAGTTCATCAGCTCTAGGCATAGCCGTGCCCAGGAGAGTGGGGCTCCTCGGTGCTTGCCAGGTATTCTGAAATTACTTTCAACATAAAACAACTGTTTGAGAAAAAAAAATAGGCATTTTTTTGCCATCTTTCTACTGACAGTGTAGCTATGAGGTTTAGAGGCATACAAAACTTCAGAAAAAAAGTTGTTGTTAGCTGAATTGTAGACGATCTCCTAGAAGTCATCTACAAGACCTGCTCGTAAAGCAGCTGAAGTCTTGGGATAATTTGCAGTGAAGATTTTCTGGGTTATTGGTATGGGCATCTTGATCTTCTCAGACAATCCCTGGGGCTCTCCTCAGCATTAGGCCTCGGCTTTGAGGTTTTCCGTGAGGCTAATCAGCGTGTAATCCTCCCGGAGGAGTGGCCGGCGGCATCAGCCGCTCGGGCGTTCAGCTGGGCCCGTCAGCAAGGCCTTCGCGAGCGTGCAAGCAGGCAGCAGGGCTGCAGCCGCTTCGTGTCCGTGCAGCCGGCGTGGCGGGTGCCCAGGTGGGAGCAAACGGCGGTCCCAAACCCAAACAGCCCAGCCGTGGGGTTGGAACCGAGGCTTCCCAAAATCTAATGGAGGAGATAGGTGAGGCATGCAGAATGAGGAGATTTGCGTCAGATTCTTCCAAGATCTGCTCACGAGGTGCAGAGCAGGTCCCGAAGCGGTACGCAGCCACGGCAGGTGGGCAGGGAGCTGTGGTGACTGCAGCTCATCCCTCGGCCGTGCCAAGCGCCAGCTCCGCGCTGGGCAGGGCGAGGAGAGGCTGGGGCGAGGGGGCAGGAGGGCCGGAGTGAGAGCACCCGGAGTATCAGCACAGCTGTGCACGTGGGAAAAGAGGTTAATTTCTCAATAATAATAATAAAAATTGTGGTAATAGAAGGAAGCAATTGCACATGTTAAAAGTGCAGCTTAGCTTCCTGAAACAGGGGCTTCTGAAGCAGTAAAATATTTTAATAGCTTCTGATTTAGGGAAAATCTGTTGAAAAGTTTTTCAAATCCCCTCTGGATCGATACAGTTTCTGTGAGATTCAAGAACACATGTAAATGTTTTATTTCCTTTCCTTACTTTCTTGGTGCTTCAGTGCTTGGAGCAGAAAAATTTCTGGAAAAAAAAAAAAAGAGGACTAAATTTGGTGAGATGCTGATTTGATGCTGGGGGCATGCGGCGATATTTGAGACTGTTAGATGTTTAACGAGGAATCCAGGGGCTGTTAGCATAGCTATAGAAATTGGGAGTCAGTTTAAAATGTCAAACATAGCAGGATAATTCTCGAATATTTGCTAATTGCATAGGAGAGTTCGGGCTGCCAGGCTGTTGACTGCTCCAGTCAGCTCTGACAGCAGCTGACACGAGGAGTGCTTTTGAGCACAGGGGGGCTTGCAGCCCTTCGGCTTGACATTTGGAGGGGTTAGTTTTCATTTTAACCTGGCTGCGTTGTCCTTTTTAAGCTGAAGTTTGCGTTGGTTTAAAGAAGTATAAATACCAGCCCAGAAACCTCGGCGTTGCTGCGCCTGCCTATTGGTGGCAGAACAAACCTTCGTTTTCGGGTACCTGGCCGCTGCTGTCTGGTAGCGCTGGGGGAAGCGGGGAGGGAGAAGGTGGCAGCAGATGGGAAGAAGCCGCCCTTCCTTCTCCTGCCCCGTCCTCGCCACCAGCAGCACGGTTTCTGCCCTGCTGCTCGTGCCGGTGCGAGGTCAGTCGCTGCCTCTGCTGTGCTTGCTCTTGCAGTGAGCATCTAGGGACGTGTCTCCAGGTACCTGCTGGTGAGTGTTGATTGCTGAGGGATGGCGTGAAAAGCAGATGGCAATTAGCAGTGTGGAAGGAGAAAAGTCACTGCTTACCAGTGACAAGAAGTAAAGGGACATGCGTCCGGTACAGCTAAGCATGCAGGGGGTTTTATTCATGATTTTTCCTGCCATTATTCTTCATTGTTTTCTAGCACCAATTATTATAAGATGAGGCAAGTAAAATTGTTCAAAGATTATCTGCCTGGATGGCTTCTCAATGGAAAACAACACGGTTGCTGAAAAATCAAGCTGAATGCTCTTTCAGTTTGAGTTGTGGCTATTAGCAGCTGTCCCATCTCCCGCTCAATTAGCAGCAGCCCAGGGGTAATGATCCTTCCTTGGCTGTGCTTGCAAGCATGAGAAAGGTGAGAGAAAGACACAAAAACACAGGAGAAACTCCCCTGCTTGCCTAAAATGTTCCAAAGCCCCGACGACACTGGGTCCGACGCCTGTTGCTCTGTAACACTGCAGGGCTGCAGTTTCTCCTGACTCAGACGTGCCCGTAGCACCTAGCATCTCCTGCACTAAGGAGCACGAAGAGGCTGTGTCCCCAGGCTCACGCGAGGACCCAGACCCCTGGCATCGGCTGTCTCTGCCCACGGGCACTACATGGGGCCAGTGCCCCGGGCAGCCCAATGCCACCCTGGCACTGCTGCAGCCCCCTCCCCGAGCCCCCCGGTGTTTTCCGATGCCCAAGGGGCAGCTGCCCCGGGCCTGGCACTCCATGGCTGTTGAGTAAGTGCTGAGACTCTGTTCAGTTACCTCCCCTGACCCGAGCACCGAGTTTGCAGGCTTGCAGAGCCGTTTCTACTAGGAAGATGGATGGGGCACTCGTTTCGCAGGCAGCGCTGTTTATTTTCAGCAGCTGAGCAGAGCCTGGCTTCCTTGAGCACGCACAGAGCGGGCAGGAGCCCCCCTTGCTCTGGCTGCTTCTCTGCCGGGCTGAGCCCCCAGCCCCACTTGCTTCCCGTCGGGGCTGTGACTCCCCAGGTGCCCAGCCTGGGGTTTGCTCACGCCTGGGGCTTGCAGCCAGCAAAGCCTCCCTGCCACTAGGCTCAGCTCCTGACCTCCTTCAGGCATTTTTGGATGTTGTCTCCTATGGTTTCAGCTCTCCAGCTCCAAAAAAAAGCCTGGCATACCTTGCACTAACACTGGCACAGGCTCTGGGGGTCAGCAGCCTCAGCAAAGCTCTGCCTGTCCTTGGTGGTCCAGCGTGGATGTGAGGTTTGTGAAAGCTGGTTTGTGTCCACTGCTCCCTTGCTGGTGGAGTGCTTTCCCAGGAGACTTTCCCCTGCTGCTCCGGTAAGTATCGGGTGAGGTCCCGCTGAGATAAGTGAAACTTCAGCAGGAACGATGGACCCTCTGTGAAGGAGTATGAGGTTTTTCAGTAGTGCTGCGCCAAGTGACCCTGAGGAGGTGGGTTTTAAATGCTCCCCCCTCTGCGAAAGCTGTGATGGAGCCTTTGAGCAGCCTGGCCCGGAGCAGGAGCTATCCTCCAGGTGCTGTGCCCCTTCCCTTCATTGTGCCCTCTCCAAAGCAGCAGCGTGTCGCTGGAGCACCTCCTGGTCCGGGCAAAATTTCAGTTTGTTTATCAGGAGGATGTAGAGTCATGGGGAAGGGTGGGGAATAAGCACTTATTTTTTTCATTTTTCCATATTACCAGCTGTAGGACAAGATGCCCATGCACTGGAGCCCTGGGTGCTGCTGAGGGCAGCGTCCCAAAGGGCCTGGGATGGGGCAGGGGCAAGCAAGGGGCTGTGGCCACCGGCCATGGTGTGCAACGCAGCGTCTCCCAGAAATGCAGCACGTTTGTGAGCAAATTGCCAGAGCAGAGCGGGTGCTGCCCGGAGAGGTCCCCAGGCTGGGGCTGGCGGCACCCTGGGGCCACGCAGGCACCCGGGCCACCTGGCACGGCAGGCAGGGTAACTGAGTTTCCCATGCTATCACAGAGGAAGCAGCTCTGCTCCGTACATTTTCAGATCTCTGTGTTTTTACGGAAGTAGCGGTGGCTGTATAACATCGTGGCTTTGCAAAAACAGGTTGTCATTACCCAGCAGTTAAGATTGTGATCAAAGTGAACCATCGTGGATTCGTGTGAACTGCCCCAAACCCATTCCCTGGTATTTATTTTTATGTGACACTTAAAAACTGAGCATTGAAGTACACCAGCTACTGTAGGACGTATTTTTCCATGCAAGCACCATTTCTGATTGGCCCAAGTTAGCTTTTCTGCAGCAGCAGTCTTCTCCCCAGCTCTTTGTCATGGTGATTCAGTAATGCTTCACCGTTGCCATGGTTGCGGGGCTACTACTAAAGCCAAAGCAATTGCACAGCCCTTTTATTCATAGTTTCAGTGTATAAACTAATTAAGTAAACTGAAAGCAGCAGCCTCTTCTCTGAGCCTTGTTTTTGCAATACTCAGTATCAGATGGACTGTTTCTGCAGTCCTTCCAAACACCACAAACCTGCCTGTGCTTCAGCTCCTCGCGTGTTTAGTGTCTGAAGGCTGGGAAAGTCCACCGGTCCTTAAATCACCCAGAAGCATCCCCCCAAAGCTGTGAGGGTCTCTGGACAGCCTCTGCTCAGAGAGCAGCGACGCCAGAGCCGGGAGCCAGCATGTTTCAACCAAGCCACATTCCTTGTCGCTGCTTTGCTTGTGGCAGAAACCCAATCAAAATGTTTAGGTTCTGAGTTCATGCTTTGCTGTGTAAAACTCGTGGCAAATAATGGGGTGTGGGGGGGGAGCTCTCCCTAAACTTGCCCGGGGGTGCTGGGGACAGTCACAAGCAAAATGTCCTCCTCGGCGGTGAGAGGGTCGCTCGCACTCATGTTTTTTTTTTTTTTTTTTTAAAAAAAAGCTTGATATAAGCACAGAATCTATTTGCAAGCCCAGAGAGCAACAAGAGGAACCCAATGGTCTCTGCATGAGACGGGAACAGTCGCGCTGGCATTTGCCTTTGTCAGGGAATGGTTCAGAAGATTTAGTGTCCCAAATTGGCTCCCTGTTTACTGATCAGCTGCCGCTCTGCCCTTGGCAGTCATCCTTGTGTGCTATGGGCGAGGGGGAATTTAAGGATAAATTGAAGCAAAATGGAAACCTATTTCCTGCTAAAATTAGCTGTCTTGGTGTTCACCGGGTTTCTCCCACAATGATGCACTCTCTCTGGCACCTTGTCCCAGGCGCACAGTGCAGTGTGGGGTCAGCCCTCCTTCCTCCCAGCACTCCTCCTCTGTGCCCAGGGGGAGACGCTTCCTGCCTCACGGTTCAGCTGTGCTGCGGACGGGGGCCCTGGCTGGCTTGTCCCAATATGCAAGGGGACCCTGGGGACCAGGGCCGGTAGGTGCTGGGCTCTGCTGTCCTGGGTGGGTGCTGCGGGATACCAAGGTCCTCCTGGGCACCACAGGCCAAGTGCGAGCTCTGGTGGTGCTGCGGTCCAAACCTGTGTCTCTGATGGGCTGTGCCCAAATCTGCCTCTAGGTACCCCGGCTCCCAGAGGGACGCTGCCAAGGTCGAGAGCTCAATTCAAAGCGCAGAGGTGGCAGGTGCCAGGTACTGGTGCTGCTGGGAGTGGAGGTACAGCTGGGAACACAGGCTCACCCAGACCAGCGCTAGCCAAATCTGTATCACCAGCACAGGTTGTGGTTTTGTCCACTTCTCTTTTTTTGATGCTTTTTTTAAATTTAGCAAAGCAATGTTGCAGTGCCTCGTTGCTGCAGTTCCCTGTGCGCTCTCATCCTTCAATGCCAGTTTTTCTCTTCTTATTAGCAGAGAGATGGTTTTTGTCCTGAAGAGGACGAGGCCACAGCCCAGCCGCTGAGCAGCGATGATGGCTGCACCGCTGCCTTGCACGCCGAGGTGCTCTTTGCTGGGCGATGCTCTTCCAAAAGGCAGCGCATAACCTCTGAGCTCCCAGCTGAGTCCTGGGTGCTGACAGCAATGAAAATACAATATTTCATCTCAAAGCAGAGAAACTTTCAATTCTGCACTTTAATTAAATTAATCGTCCAAGCAAGGCAGCATGATGCAGTGTAACTTCATCTCCGCAAAGTCTGTTTCTCAGTAAAGTTTAGCATTGACAATTTTGAATTTACTAAGTCCCCTTGTATTCAGGAGGCTGCCATAAATATCTGACAGCGAAAAGACGCTTTCCTTCTTTAAATGAAGGCTAGAAATACTTTTCATCGCTACTATTTTAAGCATGGTGATCTAAAAAGCAATTCTGTAAGAGGGAGTTTACTTTGAAGAGATGTCGAGAGTTCCTGAACATTTTTTTGCCATTCCTTCAAAGAGCTCAATATTTGTTTTTCCTCAGTATGAGCACTTGTTTCTTTTGGAGGAATCTGTTTACACTGAAGTTTGCAATTCTGCATGCTTAGAAGACCAGTAATTTTACAGGCTTTAGCTCTAAAAATGCAACCTTCAGCCTTCCAGGAACATCTTCCCCCTGCAATTTGTTACCCATGCAAAGCACTGGGTCCAGGTACTTCCAAACCCAACCAATGGATTGTATTGCAGAATGCCAAAGCAGTGAAATTCAAGAGTTGGACTTGATGATCCTTAAGGGTCCCTTCCAACTCAGGATATTCTATGATTCTATGAAAATGGAAGATCAACATCAACTTGTAATAGCCGGGTAGGTATTTTGTGGAAGTGTTTCCTCCAGATGGTGCAGCTCATTGTAGGGGAATATTTTGCCTGGGAACTGGGAGGATCACCATGAACGGGAGCAGGGCCCGAGCAGGAGGAAAAGCCAGCCCGCCGGCACAATTCAAAGCCAGCACGTTTGGCGCAGAGGCAACCTTCCCCCTGCTGCTTCGAGCTTCTTGCTGAGTGTGCTGACGGGAGCGGGCTGCCTCTTGGAAGTGCCTGAGCCAGCGGAGCTGGGGCAGGGGAACAGAAGGGCCATTGCCACCTTCCCACGGGACGCTGGTCAGATCCGGATTTGCCGTTCCACATGCATTCAGGAATAATTGTTGTGGTAGCTTTCTTAGTAAATCCTTTAACTCTTTAACTTATTCCCCAGAATCCTCGTGAGGGTGCAAACACAGCGGAGGTCACAAAGGTAACCACAGCATGCGTGTGGTAAACCTTCTTCATCGGCCCCACGCCCGCCTGGGTGCCATGATGGTGCTCGATGCAGCACCTCCTGCTCCCACCTCTCTCTGGGTCCTGCCGGCACCGTGCCAGTACAGCAAGTTGACCATTTTCAGAGGCTGCCAGCAGGGAAGGGCAGCGCTGTGTCGCCACTGCACGAGGCCTGCTGCCGTGGGCAGCCTGCAGGAGCTTCTCCTCATGGCAGCAAGTGCCACGGGTCGGCGAGGGGCCGCTGAGAGGAACTGAGGGGAAAGGAGGGAGAAAGAGAGGGGAGAAGGGAGGGAAAGGAAGAGGAAAATGTGACAGGAGTGTGTGATCTGCAGGGAAGGTGCCGTCTGTGACAATGGGAGTATAACTTTGATAGCCATGTTCTGCCAGGATAATTCCCCACCCCAAATAATAAGTCTCCAACAAAGACGCAGAGGAGCTTTGCAGAGGGAGGTGCCAATTAGGACAATTAACAGTTCCCTTCTGCTGAGGGGATGCATAAACAGCACCCAGAGCTCAAGTGAGGTTAGGCCGCCCAGCTCCTTTCAGATTGATTTTTGTGTGTTTTGGAGGCTGCTGCCTCGCCCCTGAGCAGCCTGGGAGGCTGCAGAGGAGGAGCCCTGCCATGACGGGCAGGCGAGGGGCCAACTGTGCCCCTCAGCTCCGGGTGCCCCACGGAGAAACATGGCTCTGCCCGGCCTGCTGGGCCCTGGGGGGCATGGCTGCGGTCCCCAGAGCGGTGGGGACTGGTGTCCCAACACCCGATAGCTGGCACTGCCAGACAAAAATGACCAGCCTCTGAACGTAACTGGGAACAGCGCGTTGTTGCAAGCCAAGGGCCTATTTTGGGCTAATCTACGAGAGGCGATGCGCTCATTCTTGTGCAGGAAGGATTCCATTGCCGATAAACATCAGTATATCTTTTTTAGCACAGCGAGCTAAGCATGAGAGAAGACAACTATTTATAAATATCCTTAGGGGTAAATATCAAGAAGAGAAACTGTAGGAGTTAAAGGTTAATGCTAGCCTGGGATCAAATGGGTATAAATTAATCATGAAGAAGCGCAGACTAGAAATGAGAAGACTGTTCACAGTAACGTGAGGAGCAAAACTCTGCAGCGATTGGAGAGAGGCCTGAGGAGCTGGCAGAAGGGTTGTACACCCCAACAGAAGTTTCCGAAGACAGAAAATCACTTTTTGCTGAGGATCCCTGGGGGTTTGGTGAGCTACCACTGCTTCCCTCGCCTGGGGGTGCCTCCCCTCCCTGGACCCCTGAGTGACACCAGCACTGGGGGCGAGCAGCCCGCCTGCTGGTGGGCCAGACCTGTGCTCAGTGATCTTGGTGGAAAACAGGTGTGTACAATCTCTGTTTTGCTAAAGGTGGCTGTGGGTGGTGCTGGGACATGTGCCCCATTCACAGGCCAGCTCAGCCTGCTGTCCTGCTCACTGACTCGGCAAGCGAGGCTTCTCTCTGCCAAGGCACTGAACACCTAGAAGGTCCAAATAAATAACACGTTCATCTTCCTTCTGCAAGGCAGAAGATGCAGTCTTAGGTTGACTGTGTCTTATTTTCCTTATAATGCCTATTTTCCTAATAAATACCACTCCCTGTGGCGTTACAGATGGGCTGAGACAGAAACTGCCCAGCTCTCCTGTTTACTTTATGGATTCCCTCAGTTCTCTGCTGGCAGCTTCAGCCCAGTTTAGGCTATTTCTCTCAGCTATATCACGGCACAGTATTTCTGTGAGCTCTCAAGAAACCACCCTGCACCCTCGAGGTCATCCTCCTCTCTTGCTGGTACATAGTGTAAGCCAAGAATATTTAAAGCATGATTTTGTATTATATCAAGCTGCTCTATCAAGCATTCTGCACTGATTAACAGGTAATTATGGAAGACAAGTTTCACACAGTCCCCAAATTACCTGGTATCCAATGCTCAGTTGAAATAAGCTGGTGCCTTGCTAGTGGCCTGTCAACACAGAGCAACAGCAGGCTGGGTCCCTGATGGGCTTTGGGGAATGTGTTGGACAAGACCCATAAAGCTGACAGTGAGGTAGGTGCAGAGTTGTTTATTATTATTATTATTATTTATTATTAGTAGTAGTAATAATAATAAACAACTCTGCACCTACCTTAATAATTAATAATTATAATTATTTATTATTATTAATAATAATAATGCATTTATTATTTTAAAATCTGCTGGGAAGTCTGAGATTAGTGTGGGCTCCCAGAATGTTGAAGTCAGTGGAGTTAATGATTTAAACCAAACTTACAGCTTTCTTCAGAGCCATTTTACTACTCTGTCAGTTAGTGATGGGAAACAACCCTGGCAGAAGGTTGAAAATGCAGGAGGCAAACATTCGCTGTTTGGAGCTGGAGGCCTCCAGGACAAGGGTTGCCTGCTCCTGTGTGCCTGCCCAGCGGGACCCCATCATATGGGGCAATGTGAAGTACATGTAATTAACAAAATACAGTGTTTCTTGTTCAGCTAGAGTACCTGTAGTAGGAGAAGATTGACAGATGGATTAGCCCACACATGTCATTCATATTGAGCCCTGTTAAAGTACTGAAGTTTTCCTGCCTACTGATCTTGATTTCTATTCTGAGAAAAGATGTTTTTCTGATATATATTCTGATACAAGTTCTCCTTAATAACAGACTGAAAAGTCAGAGGATCTTCAATGGAAATAAGACACCAGAAGAATGCTGCAAGTACAGGTATGGACATGCAATTGTTTCTATTTAGGCTTAATTAAGAAAAGTTTCAGTCTGCTATTAGAATAGCAGACCTGGCTGAACGTCAGCATGTTGTTGGCTAACAGCTGTGTGATACAAACAGCTCATGCGCTTATAATTGTATTGCACTGAATAGCACCACAGGAATGTACAACAAAAGTAATAAGCATTAGCCTAACTGTTCTCTAGCAATTTGTGGGGTTTGGATGACACAGTTTCAGGGTGCTCAACCTGAAGGGTCAGTTTTATGTTTTGCTGAGCCTGTCCCCTTCTAAAAGTCATGTACATCCTTTAATAAGTACCCAGCTGAACATCAGTTATTTCATGGAGCGTGAATTCTTTACTCACATAAAGTAAGAAAAATCAAAACTTACTGACCAGACAGTTAAGTCATATGAAAGCCTTGAAAGAACTGATGGAACCTACAGCAATCTATCAAACTATTTAATTACATCTTCACTTTGCACATCAGTGTCTGCTTAGTATGTGGAAAAATCTTTGACAGTATTTTTATTTTGGCTGAGAAAAGAGTAAACTCAAGTGCATGCTGTGTAACTGTGGCAAACTGCACCACTCTCACCTAAAAACTTTTTGGAAATCCCTTTATGAAATACTGTATTATTTTACTCTTACAGTATTGACTGTAAAAGGTTCTGTGAAAGGCCACTGCTTGATTTTGCAAAGCCCCAACCTGTTGTTTGCACTTTACCACCAGAGATGTTCTTTGATATTTGATATTTATATAAAAATGAAACTCCTCATTCTTGAATTTGGTAGATTCTCATAGGTCTGTTTTTCTCAAATTCTGCCATTTTCTGATATAATTTTCAGCAGTAAAAACAGACCTTTGGTATCAATTAAATTGATCTTCTTTTTTTTTCCAGCAAATTAAGTCTTTCCTATTTTCTTTTGTGACCCTCTCTTCTACAGTCCCTTTATTTCAATAGCAGTTGACAGAATTGACAAGAGCAGGGGTGCTAGTCCCCACTCCTCCTCTTCCCTCTGATGGATTTCTCAGTTAGTTCCCTAACTGATCGAGTTACTTTCAAAGCAATTTGAACTGCCTGAAGAGCCATGTTCTTTGGTCCCAGGTTCTTCCTTTCAGGACTTATACACCCACTTTTATGGGGAGGAAAAAACCTCACCTATGTACACTATGTGAACATTGCATGTGTGAAATTTCCAGGATAAATGACTTTGAGTGTTAAGTTGAAGAACACTCTTTGAGGCTACTGGGCTGGCTTAACATCGTATCAGCAAGATGCTTGGACCATGGGACACAACTGAGCAGCACACACTGAAGCAGTCCCAGCTGTCCTGCCCAGGTTCCCACATGTGTGCGGCACAGGGAAAGTGAGGAGCTGCAAGCTGAAGGGCTGCAAAGGAAGAGAAAAGTCTGCAGCATAGGAGGCAAGGACCTGGCAGGTGAAAGATGCTTCGAGCATCCCTGGGACCAAAGAGGTGATGTCCTCCCCTGTGCTAGGTGCTGCACAAAGGGGAGAAAAGCACGCTGTGCTTCCAGCTGACATCTATGTAAAAAGAAGTAGGGTTCTCTGGAAGGCTAGAAATCTAAAAGTAGTTCTGGTGGTGGCTAGCCATGGTGCGTGCTGTGTTTCTTAGAAGGTCTATTGTCTGCTGCTCTGATTTTGAGGAGTCCTAATGGAATAGGGAGAAGGGAGTCCAGGGATGAGAGAGATTACACACAAAGCCATGGGATTAAAGAGTGAAGGACAGAGGGAAAAGATGCCCAGATAAGTAAATAAGATCACAGGTAGAAGAGGTTGTCTGGAGCTGACAAGAGGGTGAGAAGTGGGGCAATAAGCAGGAGCTGGGTGAAGTACTGTTTTAGAAAGGAGCCTAGAAAGAGATGAGGATGAAGATAGTACCCGAAAAAATTTTTGAGGGCATGAGAGCCTGTCGCAAAAAGTACAGAGGGAGCAGCGTTAGAAAAGGCAGCTGCAGCTTGTGGTGTGTGAGGAGATGCAGAGAGACAGGCCCTTTTCAAATAGAGTACATCAGAGGGGGTTGTTCAGTCACTTCCCGTCTTCTGTTGTGCTCCAGGAATCTTCCTTGGATAATAATTTTCCGACTTTCAAATGTTTTTGCCATGTTAATGATATTTTTAAGGTCAAACAAATCAAGTAGTGAACAACATCAGACTGTGTGAAGACAAGCACATGATTGCTGTAAATGACAACGCAAAAGGGAATAGCATGAGGATGACAGATCATAATTCTGACAGCAATTTGTGATGTCTGGATTATCACATGTGATGTCTGGGTACAACACAAAGAAGTTTTTCTATTTATTTCTTTAAAGCCAACAGTTTTTTTCACGTGTTCTCTGAAATTCCTTCATCTGCCCAGTGCCAGAGCTGACCCTTGTTGACTGTGGTATGTTTTCACTCAGTAGGTTTGCTCCCAGAAAAGCCCACTCCCTCTCCCTCAGTGCAGAAAACAGCACGATTGTTGTTATTCCAAGGTTAAAAGTTTCTTCCTCATATACACAGAAAGAGAGCACGTGGTACAACAATTGATTAAAATAAATCACCAGTTACTCAGCAAGTCAAAGGATGCTCATGAGTGGTGGTCTATTAAATGGGAGGATACAGGCTGATACCACAGCAGCATCCATGCCATGAAATCTCTAGGGTATTTCCTGGAACAGAAAATTCTTCTGAACACCATTTGGGGCATCAGAAAGCTGCAGTAAATGCTAAAGATGATAATTTATTCTCATGTTCCCAGATTTGCATGTTACTGTAGCAAAGCCTAATCTTTTGAATTCCTAATAATGGAGAGGTTTTTCCAGAAAAAAAAAAAGCATAATACATGAAGTGTAAGAATGATAATTAGTGCTTCTCATATTTAAACACGGTGCAAAGATCTTTCGTTACATCCGTACGATACATGTGATTTAGGTGCTATATAACGCAGATAAGGCCAGGCATAACTGCTATCAATGGGACTTCAAATCAAGAGTGTCTACTTTCATAACTGCACTTAGATCATCAAATAAGAGGTAAAAGGTGGTCTGCAAATGTAAGAGAGAAGCAAATATTTTGCCAATGTTAGAACAGAAAGTGCAGGCAGCTAAGGAATACCTTTACTGACTTTGCAAAGCTGAATCTGAATGAACTGTCACCTGAATCATGGAGTAAATCAGGCTATCCCGATCTGCTTTTGATCGATCGCTGCGTTTTATATCAACAATTGATGTGTTGATACTAGTGGAAATTATTTCCCACGTTCACTGCCATATTTCAGCACTAGTTGCAGTGATCCATCCTCCGTGAGACCGGTATCAGTGTGCTGCCATCAACACCCAGAATAGGTGCGCAGCAGAAAGCAATAAAATTCCCAGGAGAAGAACTGGCAGGGAAGGAAAATCTCATTTTCTGCTTTCCATTTACAGCCTAAAATAGCCAGTCTGCTGGGAGCAGTAGTTCTGTGCAAAAACAGCGATTATGAAGACTATGGTCTTATTTACTTTCTGCCAGTGTTGCAGCACACACCGCATACTCGCAGCATGTTTTTAGTCACGAATTCTGCCAGGCAGAAACACAGAGGAGTTAATCACATGTAGCAAATTAAACAATAGCAAAAAAGCTTGCAGGACTGGGGGGGCTGCAGCAGCAGAATGTTATGTTACCCTTTCTAGCCCAACATCCTAAATGCAATTGGACTGGGGGATTCTGGGCAGGGTAAAGGCAAAGGGCAGCGGTCGTTTTTGACCTGGATCAAGTAGTCTCCATACATACCTGCAGTCACCAAACCGAGGCAGGCCGAAATCTGTCTACATTCAGATTATTGTCAGAATGAAAGCACTCGTGTAGTTAAATTTTTGACTTTGCAGGGGATGAGCTGCTCTGTGCCCCAGCAGAGGTGGGAGATGCAGGAGCTCCTCGAGCACAGCCATCAGCACAGCAGAGACAGAAAGGCACCTTCTTCTTCTTCCCATCAGTGGACGTGGATATCTGTTGGTCCTGGTAACCTTATGTCTGAAAACATAGAAATGTTTAGAAAATGAAATTGTAGTCATTGGTTATTGTTAAGTCATAGCAAACTATTTTGGCTCAGTTTATGCTGAGATTTATGGCAAATGGCATTTATTGGAATGAACACATCAGTGTTCTAAATGAAGCTCTTTCTTTCATTAGTTCAAAGGAGCTTGTAAAATCCTTTATTGTGACTAAAGTTTTGTGTAATGTTGGATATTGTTTACCCAAAGATTGTGCCATAATGTTTATTTACAGCATTAACACCTTAAGTTTTGTGGTTTTTTTGTGTTTTTCTTTTGTTGTTGTTGTTTGTTTGTTTTGTTTTGTTTTGTTTTGAAGTGAAGCAGTAGGGCTCAAGTGGACTCCTTCACATCTGTTACCCTGTGAAAAATAGCACGTGCCTTTTCAGAAATGAAATTAGGAATTAAATACGGAAACAGGAAGACAGGTATAAGGAGTTAAGGAGGTCTGAAGGCTGACTGCACACCCGCTGTACCATGGGCACAGAATACGTTTCAGCCACCACACTGGCAGGTATTTTCTGCTCAGGACAGAGGTGTCACCTGCCAGTGTCACGGTGTGTGGTGGCTGGCCTCCTGTTGGGCTGGGAAGGAGGGACAACAGGCAGTCTTAGGAGAAGGATGCCCAAAGTGTGTTTTGTCATCTTCCAAGGGGAAAGTAAATCACTGCTTACTTTATTACCATGAGCCTTTCCTCTCCAGTGACAGGGCTGAAAGAGAGGCTGGAGAAGAAGCAGTTTACTCAAGTCTCCACAGTGCAAAGGCTGAAAAAATGCACCAAGTTTAAGACCAATTTTGCATCTCTTCTGGAAAGGCAAACCTTTTCCGCTCTAACGGGAAGATGCAAAGAGGATTTTGATGGCAATATCCTTCCTCAGGCAGGTTTTTTATTATTATTATTTTATTTTATTTTATTTTCCTGGCAAGAGAGGTCTTTTGTAATAAGTAACTGTTCTTTGTTATGAACCAGCCTTTGTCAGTGACCACAGGACTGCAGGGACACAAAATAGATGCTATCTGCCCAAAACAGCTCACAGTCATTGACAATCATTTTGTTTTCTTTACTGGGTAAAAGCAAGAAAATGGCTTTTAAATTAGATGTTGAACCCCTTCCAGAATTGCAATATAAGATACTGAATCAATCATTCTTCTTACAGTTACCTCCTACTCCACAAGCTCCTACTACCATAAAAATTGCTTGTTGCAAACTGAGCTGAGTAATTTGCAGTTTCATATTTGTTTGATAACTTTTTCCTCTTCCTCTTTTCATTATTTGTCCATGAGCAGATAGATGTTCCTAAATCTTTTTTTTTTAAAAAAAAAAAACAAACATATGCTGTAATCATTCTGCAAGTAATTCTGTCTGTAAGTCATTTGTGAGCAATTTGCTGAGAAGTGTTCAAACATTTGTCCTAATTCTGCTCGCCCTATGTGAACTTGCATCACATGGTGTCTGTGCCTCAGCTCCATCAACACATCAAAGAGCTGGGTTTCTGTTGAGTCTTCTTGCTGGGAAGAATCACACTTCTGAAGCCCCTTCCTAGAAAATGTGCATAGAAAGCAAGAATTATTCAAAAATGATTTCAGATTTAGGCACGCACATCTACTGAGAGGTTCACAGTTTACCAGTATCTGTAATGTTCACACCAGCTATAAGACAGCTTTTCCAGCCCTAAAGAGAACATCATTTGCACGCTTCACAACTGGGATCTGCTCCTAGCCAGAGCTGTTGTTGCATTCCAGTTCATTCCAATTTGTCTCACAAAGCATCCCTTGTGTGCGATGAGGCCTTCAATGGCATATAAAGTGGTTGGGTTCCAAAGTATGACTGATATCATGCACAATTTCACCAGTCAAAAATTATTTAATCCCCCGAAATGATCACAGTGTTCTACTGGTTATTGTTGCATCTTAATGAAAAATAACTCTATCAAAATGCTAGCTGAAGGGTCTGATGCAGACCCTGCTGAAGTCAGTGGAAAGCCTTCCTTTCTGAATTATCTGCCACTGAATAGACAGAGGAAACTCTGCTTCTCAGACTGTAAAACGGCATCTCTTCAGATCAAAGCTTAAAAGAATTCACTGTTCAGAGGGATTTGGGCATTTAATGTGTCTCCTCTTAAAAAGGAAGTACTGGAATGCATATGCAATATTGAAAAGGAGGTAAAAAATTTGAACGCCGAGTGCCAACCTTAACTGGAGCAAGAATTTCAAACTCAAGGTTTGCAGCTTGCCTGAAATGTTTCCTTTAAAGATGTTTGTAGAATACGGGTCTTGGCTCTTGCTGGTATGCAGCAAAAATGCTGCACTGGTGTTGTAGATAATGCAAAGAATTGCTGCAGCTTGTCACCCAGGTACTTCATGATTTTAATAGACATAGATTATAATAGAATAGAAATAGAAATGAAAAAGTCATGAAATCTATGGATGATATCTGTGATTTTAACCAGGTCACATATGGGCATCTTTCCCCTGATTCCTTGTGAAGGGTCCACTCCATGGGAATATGAAAACCTTGGGGGAAAAACAATCCACATAGACATACTGAAGAATGTGAGTCATAAAGCAATTCACATTTTTTCCAGGTAGGAATTTTGCAAAGGGAGGTTATGTTTTCCTTTCAAACTGACTTATTCTGAAATTATCTTTAAATTTGTCAGTGCAGACAGGACTTAGTGCACCTTATTTATGTTCCTGAGCTACATCATCTGAGATGGACTGAAATTTAAACTGTTGGTGCTGATAAGTAACGCTTGGGATTCATTTATTCCATTCCATTTAGTATGCTGCTGAAATAAGCTGTTGATGCCAAGCATCAAAATGCCCTGGACCCGACTTTTACACAACCAGTTGAGCCCTGTCTAGAACTCAAGCATCGAGTCTTTGGGAAAAATAGTGTGCTGGGAAATTCAGAAGCCTGAGCGTCAATTTCTGTCCAAAAGTCACAGCAGTATTCTCATTCTTTCCCAGCCATGACGAGCACATAACGGCAGCGCCAGGCGGCACACGGCTCTGCAGCAAGGCGTCGAGAGAGAGGCAGCAGCTGTTAGTGAGCCGTGGCAAACGCCACGCGTTCACGTTCGCAGCCCAGGTGGCTGCTCTCAGGATGCAGCAGCAGCAAACCCATGCTCTGGGGCAGGAGCACCAGGCTGCGTGCTGGAGCTCGGCACGGAGCTGTGTCCAGAGGCTGTTGTGAACCGCGAGCGTGCTGGCTGCAACACAGCAGGTAAAATCACATTGAGACATTCAAACAAGATCGTAACGTTGTGTGAATGTGCATCTAGGTTTTGTGGTGTAGGTGTAAGCAGCCAGCGTAGTAACAGGAAAAAAACCCAACGCAGTTCACGCCCTGCCACGTCACGTTGCT
The DNA here is from genome assembly GCA_011075105.1 of Heteronetta atricapilla. Lineage (NCBI taxonomy): Eukaryota > Metazoa > Chordata > Aves > Anseriformes > Anatidae > Heteronetta > Heteronetta atricapilla. Next base: position 2,671,148 of record CM021742.1, read on the forward strand.
GGCCTTTCTGAGCATGAATTTTTATCATTGTACTCATAAATCACGGACCTTAAGACAGGGAGATTATCGTAAAGCTGAATAATACTAATGTGCACTTCAAAGAGATACCTGCTTTTTCTTTTATACAGAACAGAATAGCTCATAGGTTACTTCCTTGTATGCTGAAGTTAAATTTTACATCTTCAACATCAGCAAATCCATCAGTTTCTAGTAAGCTACTTAAATACCCAGAGTAGTGTTGTGCCCAGTGCCTAGCAAGGTCTGTATTTTATGCTCAGGATGCTTAATGCGTCAGTTTAAAGGCAGATTCCACTGTTTTAGAAGCCAGGTATACAAATTCCTGTGCCACTTGACATGCACGGTATTCCTCTTTCTGCAGAAAGCAGATCTCAAATGTAATAGAATCTTTTAATTTAGTTTTAATTCAGTTGATGCTGAATCAAGTAAAACACGACTAACTCAGAGATGCAGCATATTTCTTTGCACTTTTCAGCATTAGCTGATTTTTTTACGGTGCCTAAGTTACACAACTTCACATTTGGTATTCTGAACCTAATGAATTTTAGGGCAAAGAAGCTGTCATGTGCTGCCACGTGGTTTTTTTAAGCTTTGTAGAAGATGGATTCTTTTCATGCATTCTTTTATCTATAATTATTACACAAACACATCATATTATACATGACAGGAAAATGTTGCTATACTAAAAGTGCCCAACCTGCCTTAATTTTTGAATATGCATTTATATTTATATTAACTCCATTTATATCACTGAAAGGGCAGTGGTCCAAAACATAAATAACTTGAGCTCTAAAGTAAGCGTTGCTATGCTGACCAGAAGGGACCAGTGGTGACTCGTAAAACCCCAGGGCTGGGTACAGATCCACACAGCTTCGGCCCTGTGGCTCACAGGAGTGAAACGCGTTGTTAGACCCCACTGAGCTGTGCTCTGCATTGCTGGGCCAAGTGTGGGAAATAACACAAGCAGAGTACGCTGTGCACCACGCACCCTCGTTCTCCAGAGCAGGTATAATCTCTGTAATTACACCACAACCGCCTGGCAAATACCATGTAAATACATAGCAATTGCATGTTCCTACAGCTTGCTTTTTAATTATGCATTGTTACTAACAAGTTCAAAGATAAATTATCATAGCACTTGCAGCACTTAGATGCTTGCAAAGCTCCTAGGCCATGTAATAATGGAATTCATACTGTTAAACGGTCGGCTTTGTTGCTTTTCCATTGGAATGGGGAAGGGAAGCAACGCACCTCTCATGCCCGAAGGCCCATAGCTGGAGCGCGTTCTTCTTACTGGTGCAGCAGAAGTATGCTTAAGTACAAAGTAAGATGGAACTTCTACCTGTAAGGAAATCTGGTTGAATTAAAAAAAATCATTTCCATTAACAAATCACTTTGCAAATTCCATCTAGTAATCCTCCTAAGCAAATGCTGTATTTAAAATCACTGGCACTTGCATGCAATAGAATTAATACTGTTTTTCTGACCCAATATTTCATCTTGTGCAGGCTAAAAGTGAAAGGAAAACCTCATTCCACTGACGTCACTGGCAAAACTCCTATTGATTTCAGGGAGGGCAGGGTTCTTCCCAGGCAGCTTACTTGTAAATGGCTTCTTGAAATGGCTTATATTATATTCTGGCAGAAATAGATCACCATGTAAGGCCACTTTACAGCCCGTGATGGCTCTTCGGTGAGCCGCACTGCAGTATTTTAGACTACAACTTCTAACTTTTAATAGGTATTTTAATAGTATTAAATAAAGTAAAATGAGCTCTATAAACATTGCTCTTCTTCACAGTGAAGCTTCCCTGTAAAATACGACTACGTAATGGTCTGTTCACCTGTTTATGACAACCCTTATAACCCATGCAAAATCACTTCAGGTTTTTTGGTTGGTTGGTTAATTAGTTGTTTGGTTTTCTCCTCAATTTTATTATTTTTATATTGCTTTTCAATCTGAAAGGTGATGCTGATTTTTTTGACAATTTTGTCTTGTAATTGTTGATCTGTTTCTTCTAGAAATGACTCTCACTGCCAGGAGGTGCAGAAGTTAGCACTCAGATACTTCCAGTTCAGTACCAGCAGAAGCCCAAAGCCAGCAGCTGTGTGCTGTTACATACAAAGCCCGTACGTAGAGGTGGCAGCCCCGCAGTAACCGGCTACGTGGAGCTGTAGACCCAAGTGGCCCCATTACACGGAGCTGGCACTGAGGCAGGGCAGCACTGGGTGCCCACAGGCACCCATGCCAGGACATGCACCGAGCTTTTAGTCTGGGCAGAAGCCTAGGAATGCCGGGCAGATTTGCAGTAGAGACTCCTTAGTGACGAAGGGTCGAGGGAGCTGGGGGAGAGAGCAGGAGAGCTTGCAGGGAGGCAGAGAAAGCAAGAGGGTGGTGTTCCGGTCTGATTTGAGCTACTAAAAGGAGAAAGCCCAACATGCCAAAGAGAGATTGCGTTTCAGCAGGAAGAGGATAGCTGGCAACGTGCAAGGCAGATTTTAAGGTTAAGAAGCAGAGCAAGGAAAGGGAAGAGAACTGGTTTATAGAAGCCAAACAGGAACAGAATGAGATTAGATCACTGCAGCAATGTGTAACATGTAGGAGTGCTTTATTATCTGTTGTGCTCTTTAATTGTGACTATAAGACAGACGATGATTTCTAAAACAAAGTATGTACTTATTTAAGTTTATTGGCTCTCCTGCGGAAAATAACTTCATATGTAGAATGATTGTTGTTTTAAATGGATTCATTTTTATGTAACTTGCACTGACTTTAAATAAAAGGGAGCCGAGCATTTCCAGTATGACAGAGCAGGCAGAATAACGGAGGCTCGCCAGCCCTGCTGCAGAAGTCAGTAGCTTCTTTGAAAACAGTGTCCTTGTTCAGCTGGAATTGCCTTGCTGTCATCTTCCTTTTCACCCTCTCCACAATCCTGCACTGCAGCCTGAAGTGTTTATAGGTTTTCCTAGATACTAAATAGCTTCCTAATACAAACTGAACATTGGTGATCTTTTTAAATTCCTAGGGGCTGATCTTGTTCCTCCTGAAATCTACTGCAAGATTCTTGCTGCCTGCAGGGGTATCAGAAGAGGTTTGACCAGCCCAGACGTGAGCTTGAAGTTCTCCCAACGAATAAGGCCTAGGTATACTGACTGAAAGAGAGACTCGTTAATAAATGTCTTAGGAGAACATGGTTCCCTTGAAAAGCTAATTATTTTGATAGTTACTCATTCCCCCCCCAAAAAAGTCTAATCAATGAGAACAAATTAAAAATTAGGAATCTCACAAAAACAGACAGCAGAGTACTGCATTCAAGAGGACAGCCACCAATTAAGAGAAATGTCAACAACTCAAGTGGCAGCAACTTCAAAAGGGAGATCTTTTCCTCATTTTTGTATGCATTCTTCATAAGCAACATCAAGAAGCGTAACATGCTAATAGCTAATAACACTCAGAATAAGATTCACTAATTTACTAACTGAATAATTTAGTGCATATCAAAGGAATGATTTTCTCATTTCATTCCTAAGCTGGGTATTATCAAGTAGATGAAACTGCACAGATTACAAATCATCACTGAAATAGTCATTTTAGAATTGAGGTTGTTTTTTTTTTCTGTCGAATGCTTCTTTTGGTTTTAAGAAATCATGTTCATTTTTTCTCGTTATAATCCAGATTGCAAAAGAAAAACAAACAAGCAAAAAATCTGGAAGCTTTCTTTGTGGAAACGAGACATTTCACCAGCAAAAATGTGCCTCGTGGAGACAGATCTGTTATGACGCTAAACTTTAGGTGAAAATTTTGGGGACCAGGGCGAGAGCCAGCCCCCTTTCTCAGGTGAGCCAATAATGTGGTGCTGGGGAGATGCACCCGAGGTGGGGGAGTCGGGGCTCTCCTGGTGCAGAGGACTGTCCTGAGAATGGTGCAGGGTGGGTTTGATTCCTGCAGGGACCGACAGGCACCTGCCCTGGTACCCCTGCAGCACGCACCAGGCTCCTGTGGTGCCCCTAGCGCGGGGGCGGGCAGGCTGCTGGAACCACAGGCTTTGTGGCAGATGGAGCGACATTTGCAATTGGGAAAAAAACACTCTCGTGCTGCCAAAATATTAACAAGGGGCTTCCTCAGAAATAGTCTGCCACAGCCATCGATACGTGTAAATTCCTTATGTAAATACAACTTCCTCCAATTAAAAAGGTACAATTTCAGCAGGCTGCCTGAGGACGAGGACCTCTCTGCACTGTTGTTTTTTTTTTTTTTCTCTCCAGCAAAATCCCTCACTTCGAGTCACAAAGTTGTCAGCACTGCAACACCTCACAGATGTTACTTGTGGTAGCTGCAGTGACACAGCAGCGAGCAATGCTGGACTGGGGCCTGCTGTACAGCGGTCTCTGACTTGGCTGTGCTCGGTCAGGTGGCAGGCTTGGCAGCAATGGCACGGTGTGAAATCAAACAGGGAATGGATTCTTTTGTGTGTGGGGGTTTTTTTGTTTGTTTGTTTGTTTGTTTTTTAGGAGTAATATATCTGTGTTTGTGAATGCCCACGTTCCTTACATTGCGGGAAAAACAACTAGAATTTCCTGACCTTCCTTTGTAACACCCATTATTTTACATAGCTGTATAATGTTCTTTGTTAATTTCCTTTTAGAAACAAACTCTCCTATTCTTTTAGATTCAGCATATGAGCGACATCAAAGCATTTCAGTGAATTCTTCATTCCATTTACATGCCAGCTCTCTGGTGATGGAGTCAGACGTGTCGTGGTAGTCCTGCAAGCCGTAAAGCCATCCAGCTTCTCTGCCACTGCTGCAGTTCTCATTGCGCTAAGTACTGACCACCGGGGGACTGATCCTCAAACATCAAAAAACCTTTCTTTGATGACCTACTGTTTTAAAGAGGGCAATAGGACCAGCATGCTTTCTCCTTAAAGATAAAAAAGACAGCCATTGTCTGTGTGCTAAGAAGGAACCGATAATTATTTTCAACTTCAATTTGTTCTGTGAATTGTGAAAAAAGCTGAATAATTCTATTCTCATTTAGGAGAAGACTACAAGGGAGAGAAATAATCTGATATATTTTGGAGACTTTTCTAAAGAACAGGCTGTCACAGTGCAGTGTCCCACACCAATGAAAACCTTTTCCCCAGTATTGTCAGTTGTGCCTAGTTCTCCACCAAGTATATTGTCACGGAAATTTCCACCAAACTGAGAGTTATCCAGCATGATACTTCTGCGAATTCAGATTAGCCTCAGTAGTGAGCTAAGGAAGTCATGAAGGCAGTGTGCATCGTGGTGATACTGTGATTGCTCTGAAACAGCGACGTATCACATATCTGTGTTTTCGTACTGCCAGAGACATATTTTCAGAAAGGCAGTTTTTGATGACATGTTTGGGCAAATGATGCCTTATCTGCATGATTTTTTTTATGTATCATCCTGATCTTGAATGCCATAAGGAGAAAGCTATGTTAATTGCACATGTTTTTAAGTTAGCACAGTCCAAAACACATGCCTCAAAACTAGGTGCCTCAGAAAGTCTGGTCACTTGTTTGAGAGGCCGGAGATGTTCTGCCTCTGTTAGAGGAATCACAGAACTTTTTTATAACAAGAATCTTCAGGCATGATAATCTTAGCCTTGTGGATATTATATATTTCTCCTGCCTAAAAATAAAAACCACTGAGTATATGAACTGCTACTGTAAATACAAGCACGAGTAAAAGCGTTCTTCTGTTGCCAGACTCCTCCTCCCACTTGATTTCGGTAGTCAGCAAAAATACTTACTCAGTATTAAGTTACAGAAAAGAATTGTTGACCCTGGTATAATGGAGAGCTAAGATAAAGTCAAGTCAATGGAGTTTGCTTCAGCTTGCAACATTTCAAATAAAGCTTCTACATTTGTTTGGCTCTTAAAAATAAAACTATACAAAAATATTAGTTAAAAGCAAAAATGCAGATAGTCTACAAACGTTTTTCATAACGTAATTTTCATTGAGATGCTCACAGTTGAAGCATTATTTGCTGCTAATTTAGGTTTCATTCTAAATAATGCATGTTAACAAACTTGGACCACTTAATGCTAAGTGCTTTACATTTTTCTCTTTAATTAAATTTTGCCAAAGAACCATGTTCCATATGCATGTGCCCATACAAAGAGCACACTCAGAGCCTGGGTAGAGTTCAGGTGCCCTTGCAGCAACTAGTGAATTCCTACTGATCTCACTGGAGACAGGATTTTACTCCTTACCCTGTACTTTTTTCTGTATATGGGTCATAAAAGTTATCTTGTTACTTAATACACAGGTTCTTGGGCACATTATTCTAAGAAACTAATTTTAATGAGCTCCAGGCTGTCATTTACCATTTCTGTTATTAGATAAAAACAAGCCTTACTTCAGAGTTCAAACATGTATATTCCAGCAATTACAAACATATTTGAAACTAGACAACAGATGCCAGTTTAGATAAGTTTCGAGTCCATGGATGGAGGTAGGCATTTGCAGCAATAATCTGCAGTTTTACTGCAGAATTCGAGAACTGCCTGGAGAGAGCTCTGGGAGAATTGTGTACCATTTAGGGGGTTCTTTTAACTGTACAGTAATCTGTTACAGGTGGTTCGGACATGGAAGTGGCATAAAAATCAAGAAAATTTTGAATATTTTTAAGTTCATTAGTATAAGATCTAGGCATAACAATTTACCTTTAATTCTGAGATGTTTTTCACCAGTGTGAGATGAAACACGTTGAAGTGGGCGACACAGACTGATTCTGCCGTTCTTCCACGTGCCCAGATCTGTGCAGGGTTGTGCTGCTCTCTTCCACAGGCAGCGGGGACCGGACAGTGACGTGGTGCCTGGGCTCTGGATGCTCCCCTTGGCCAAAACATCACGTCGCCAGGTTTCGACTCCCCATGCAGCTCTTGCCATGTGGGCACAGCGGCCTAAGAACGTGTTGGGAACCATGTGCGGTAAGGATGCTACGCAGCCATGCCAAACTCTGGGGTCTGGTGTTTGAGTTTTGGTACAAAAGAAAAAGGAAAATGAGGGCTGCTCTGCGACAGCCCTGCCCAGAAGTGATGGCTGACCCCGTGGCTCTGCAGGCTGCTGTTCTTGTACGGCTGCAGGACCAGGGCAGGCTGGCTGAGCACTGCTCATCCGCCTCAGTGCAAAGTTACTCTCCTAATGGGTATTTTTTTCACAGTTACTAAGATGTTACCTAGTTACCATAGCCTGGTAACCATTTAGACGGATCAGGGCTTTTCGTTACCACCAGGTAAGCGAGTGACCCGCACTGAGTCGGTCGGTCCAGTGGCACTGAAACCGCCCAGCTGCAAACCAGAGTGAGGCTCCATAATTTATTTGAAGCGTTCAGAGGAACACTGCGGTATGAGATGAGTTACGATTAGTCTTGACAATGCTAATTCAATTTAAAATATGCCTAACTGGTTTAAAAATAAAACTTCAGCCTCCCTTCCACTGCAACCCAGTCCTGAAGCTATTTCAGCGCGCGTTGCCCGTCCCATGCCTTATTTTCTGATTCGGCTGCGAGGTTGCTATTAATAGCCCCGGAGCTGGGGGGAGGAAGTGCGACTACCGGGTTCTGCAAACAGTTTGATGTGCGCTCGCTTCTCGGCTGTGGGCGAGCGGTGCCAGCCCGCCCGTGTGCCGCCGGGGTCAGCCCTGGCCACGCTGGACCACCCATCCCTCCCCGCGCACGTTGCTAAGAGACCTGCTCTCCTCCGCTGAGCTGCGTGGAGAGGAGCACATCAAAGACACCCACAGCCCCGAATGGCTTTATAAATGAATTTAAAGAGACACTCTCCCATGCCGTGTTATGCGGGGGGGGAGATCAAAAGTTGCTCTATGTGCGGAGAGCAGCTGGAGAATTGAACTGGCTTCTGCTGGAAAATAAAAGTGCTCTCATTACTGAGAAGCATGTTGTATTTACTTTTTTTTTTTCTTTTTTTCAGAACTAGACTACAAATTTATGCTAATTAACGTTTTCAGTTTTATGGCAGGCAAGACATTGAACGCAGGCCAGGGTGCGTGTTTGTACGACTTTCAAAAGTAAGGTTTTCTGTCATCAAGTGACAAGCTGCTTTTGATTAACTCTCTTCATCTCTGAAAATATTTCATTCTCTAAATTTTAATTGCTTTTCTGACTTACACTGAAGTTGAGGAAATCACAGGATAAACACCAAGTGAAACATCTTTGAAAGAATAAATTATGAGAAAATAATCCATGTAAATCGATATTTGTTCTGTCAGGCTGAAAAGCCTCAGACCTTTCTGAAAAGAATGAAAACCAAATGAAAAAAAAAAAAACTTTAAAAAGATCTAGGTTTATATATAAGTTTAAATATTACCTCTTGCCAGACCAGCACTTATCTGGCATCTGCTCAGCTCTTCTGTTCCGCACAGGCTGTGGGGTCTAAGAGCACACTGGCAGCTCAGGCGAGCATTTCCTGAAACAGAAAAGGCAGGAATTATTTGCTTATCTACTTGGTTTCAAACACCATCAACACGTGGTAGAAAGAGAAGAAAAAAAAACCAACAGCAATGACTAAGAAAGTGCAAGACTCATTTTCAAAAACACCGTGGTTGCACAGCCTTGGAAAAGTGAGAGTAACCCAAATAACGTGCTAACAGTGCTGCCCCAGCAAGGCAGAGCGATCATTTGCATGGAAAGCAAACCTCCCAGGTCAAGTGGCTGCAAAAAAAGCTGTCTTGAAAATCACATGTAAAATTCTTTCCATGTGCAAATCTCGTTGTTTTGTGACCAGCCACCCTAGCAACGTAAGCAAATGTCTCCTTTAAAGCAGTTTGAGGGGCTCGTTCACACAAGCAGGTGCTTGTGCAACTGCAGGCAGAAAATCTCTGGCTTCAGGTGCAGCGTGTACCATATTACCTCCTCTCCTTGCAGTGTGCCTGACGAGCAGAGCTCACTTCTCGCTCTCTGCCTGTGCCTGCAATCTCGCATAAATCTGAGGGTAGATTAGTGAAACCTAATACACTCCAGGACTGTAAAGGGATTAATCTCACATAAATCTTCACCAAAAAAAAAAAATAGAAAATAGTATTTATTTACATGCTTTTATTTTCCAATGAGGAAAAAGCCTCCCTTTTTTCCTGCATCAGTAGAAGTCTCTTCCAAATTCAAATGGCTTAGACTTTGCATTTAAAATCCCCTGCACTACAGTTAACCTATATTCTAGAGCTCAAATAAAAAAACTAAAAGCATGTGTTTTAGCAAAGAGCTTAGCTAGCTTTTCCATTTCATTATTAGATATACACTACAGGGGCAAGATGTGTGCTGTCTTCTCACTGATAGACTGTTTTATGTATAAACAGCTTGACCACCACTATGTTGTCAGCGGTTAGTAGATTCGGTGTGTTTTGGCTGAATTTCTGAAGGGGAAAACTGTGACTTGCAGTCTAAATATTTTTTCTGGAGAACGGATTCCTCAGCAGACTATGGGCATCTTGTACAAAATACCAGCAGACGTTCCGAGAGGAGCACAGCGCTGCCAACTCACCAGCCTCGGAAACCAAAAGCTGGGTGACCCGCGGGTTCCCTCCATACCACCACCTGCCCCACACGGGAGCACGGCCACAAGGGCTGGGAAAGAAATGATGCCCGCTGCGAGCAGATGCGCTTACTGGTTGCTACTGGTGTTTATGGCAAGCCTATTTCAGGATCCTGAGGTTTGTTTGCGATCCACTTTGATCAAGCTTGCGTTTAAGGTAAAATGTTGTGCAGCGAGGATGTCGTGAGAAGCTTAGTTAATAGTTGTTACTAACATATTTTATTGATATTTGTAGAGTTTTGGTTAACAAATGCAAATATTTTTTAATCCCTTCTACTTATTTATTTCCAGGATACCGTAAAAGATCCCTGGGAGTGGGGCAGGCGGATCACGGCTGGGAGCAGGCAGGGCAGAGGCTGGGGCGAGGAGCAAGAAGCCATGGTTGTGGAAGCCGGGAAGGCACTGAAGGACATTGTGAATGTTAATAATCTTATTTCATGTTTTTACAGCGCTTCGTGTGCTTAAAGCACCGCATAGACTACTAGTAATTAGTGATCTGGATGTTTCTGAAATGATCAGCAGTATCATTTAAATTGTCATTAAAATACAATTAGCAGCCCTTTGAACTGAGCGCTGTAGTTCAGAGCAGTCTAATTGGTGGCTTGTGGGGCAGCTCTGACGGCGGGAGGAGGCTGGCTGCTCCTCGCCTCTCCCTGTGCCTGCCCCAGGAGCAGCAGCCGTACCCCTCGACACAGAGAGCCCTGATGGGGCTGGAGGGGCATCGGCACAAAGCGGTGACAATTCTGGAGCCTATGGGCAGGAGGTGGTGAGACCAACAACTGAGCTGTCTGCATCCTTCGGTAGAAGGGATGACGCTCTGGCAGTGTGCTGGCACGTGTTTGGCTAAGACGAGGAGTTGTGTTATTGTAGCAGACTGAAAGCGAAGGTCTGGCTTGGATGGTGTTCCTAAACCTGGCATCCGTACCGCACGTTTAGGTAGCTAAATCTGTCACTCAAAGGCTTTAGATACTTGTGTTAATTGCATAAATGTCAACAAAAATGGCATGTTTTAAAAGTGTTAGAAGTGTAAATAGCTGCTCTTCTGAAATGGCCCCGCTATGTATTTTTAGCTTCTACAATCTCTTCTGGATATGCTACTTGCAAATGTATCGTATTTTTTGGAGTATCTAGCTATAGTAATGTATTAGTAGCTGTAATACTACTGATTCTCCTGCATAAAGCACTGTAGAATATACTTTAAATACTGGCTTTTTGTATGTCGCACACAAGTATTCATTAATACCAAGGGAACAGCATGCTACTGTTCCAGGTTTTCTAAGAACCAGTGCTATCGCTCTCCACCAGCTCCTGTTGCCGGCTTCACAATGCCTTTATTATTTATGCTTTTACTCTTGAAAATTCAAATTTAGGACTGAAAATTTTCATGCTTCTGTTTTTTAAAAAATAATTAAAGCAGGCAAATGGACCTGATGTAATCTGCATAGCGTGTGCCATGGCTGTGAAAGCGCCGCTTGTTCTCTGAAAGGAGGAATTCTTCCAGCCAGCATCCCTTGCCCCCTCTGCGCAGCCGCCTTTCCCATGCACTGCGGACTCGCTGCCAGTCACTGGTGTGCCCTTGCAGTCTGCCGGAGTGGTATTGTTGCTCGCTGGATGTCTGTGCAGAGCCTCGCAGGTTTCCCTCAAGGCACACCCTGAAGTTTCACGTTTCGCTGTTCTGCTGGGGCAGCGGTTGCTCTGCTGGAGTTCCGTCCTGTCTCTGGAGCGGTGCCTGGCCTGCCCCATCGATCACTCTTCACACAGCAGCTTTCAGAGGCCTCTTCCTCCTCTGCCATTCATGTAGCAAGTGGCATGTTTTCAGGTATGTCCCGCCACAAAGGACTGGAATGTTGGCCTAGCATGTTTTACCCGTGTTTGAATGGGCTAAAGAAAGTATTTGGAACGCAGCAGATGCCTTTGGAAAGGAGGGAAAGAGAAAATAATAGACCTGATGGGGATGTTAAGAGGTCAGCTGGCCCAAGACAACAGAAAAAAGTGCAACTCAGAAAGTCAGTGCCAACAAGCAGCCGTGTAATCCCTGCCCAGGCAGATAACCAAGCTCCTCCCAATCCCTCTGCTGTTATGCCCTGCCTCCTTCTCTCTCTGCCTTAGCCGTTCTGTACAAGAACTGTAAATTGTTGTCCGGATCATTCAGACAAAATACCCTTCCTAAACCTGCCTTCCTCGAGCGCACAGAATAGGTATTGTCTCAGGAGGATCAACAGACCAGGTACTACCGAATGTGACGTCGGGCGCTCCGGGCGAGCGCTTTGCTAGCATTTTGCAGGGGCAGCTGCTGACGGTGAGCTCACAGCCCATCTGCTGGGCAACGGACACCCCCAGAGCACAGGGTAACACCTGGGTTGCTCCCATTACAGGAATAATGGAGCTGACAGCAAAACGAAGATGCCAAGTGGAATTGCCAAATACATGGAGACAGTGAAAAATCCATGGGTGTCTTCGGTGGGCCTCTGCCCCAGTGTCGACCCATTTGGATGTGCTTCCTCTGCATGGGAAGGGATCGGGGGCAGAATGTGGAAAACATTGAGTACACAAGAACCTGGGAAGATGTAGCGATTTGGGAAGGGGATGCAATTCTTAAATACTTTATTGCCATTTACAAAGGGACAGAAATGTGAGAAAATCCACGAAGAATTAACTAGGAGTCAACCGTGTTTGTCTTGACAGTAAAGGAAGAATGAAATAAAACAGCTTACTACAAAATGGCTTTTGACTAAGAGTGAAAAATGTAATGAGGAAGAATGCACTTTGGATAAATCTGCATTCCGTTAAGGTAAATGAAAAAGCAAGTGCCAGTAGGAGGGAAAAAAACAAGACTTCTTCCTGCGTGGTCACCGCTAGTGCGCGTTTGCATGAGGCAAGTGCACATTTGCATGAGACAAGCACAAGGACAGCAGACTTCCTGAGCGTCAGAACAGCATCAGCATCTTAGATGGGCAAAGAAGATGTAGGATTTACTGTCAACTTTCATGAAACACTAAGGGTCTATTTGGCCAGCTGGTAGGGGAGAAGGAAAAACAAAAAAATCAGTGAAGTGCGGTTCCTTGTGCGTCTCTTGTAGTCCTTGCTAGCAATTCTCAGTCTTAAGCTAAAAGACACAGAACGTGAAAAAGGCAGGAAGCCTCCGTGAGCAATACAGGATTACTGAAAAGCAAATTCAGATGTTGCAAAACGCAGTTGATGCAGTTCACAGCTCTCCGTGAGAATGTCCAACAGAAGATCCTTCTCCCCTCCTACCCCAGTTCCACGTTGTAGCAAACCAGAGGGGATATGCACGCAGCCACCGAAAAGGCTTGATACCAGTGAGAAGATGCAAGTCATATTCACCAGGTAGTAATGCAACCAGTTAGTGTAGGTTCTGCGGGAAGTTGAATTTAATTTAAAATGAGTTTAATTTAAAAAATTAAGTTAAAATATTAGACTGCAGGAACGTTTGATGTATTAGAGTAGATCGGTAGAAACTAAAAATTTTGGCAAAGTGCTTTGCAAAGAGAAAGTTTTATAAAAGAAACTATGAGAATTGGTATTACCTGATTATTGCTGGAATAATAATATTCCTACTTGTAGACTAAGAAAATATTTAACTGTTCACAATAAATCTGTTTAAGGTGAACAATCACCGATGGGTTTCTGCAATCATGCCTTGCAGAAAGCTGAAAATGGAAGAAGTTCCAGAAATAGACTGAAACTCATCTAAGAGCTGATGTTGATGGGGAGACTGATAAGCATTTAAATGACTCAGGTGCCTCCCCTATGCACATTTTTTTTCTGTCCTAAGAGGTAAATGTTTCATCATAAGGTATTTCATAGGTACTTGAAAAAAAAGTTACTGTTTGCTGAAGCAAGATGGATTTTGTAATGTTTTGAAAACCTATAAAGAGGTATCTGAAAACAGGAATTCTTCAGCTGCATAAACTGTGTGTTTCATATATAGTTTATGTACACCAACATAAGAGACAAGAAAGGGATGTCTCACCTGGAAGCAGGTGCTATGGTACAAAGTTACAGCAGGACTTCAATGATTATCAATTTTTGCACACAGACACACACACAATTTTTATAAAAAAATATTTTTTTTTAAAAAAAAGACATTTTTTTAAAAAAAAACAATCTACAATAATTTTTTGCTCAATTTTTTTCTGGAACTATTTTAGAGTAAGTGGCAAGCATGCCTGTAACTTGGGAGAAAAAAAAAAAAAGGGGAAATCACTTGAAATAACGTACATACTGAAGGTGGTGATATGTCAGCCTGGGGAAGTGCCCCAGTAAAATGTTGATGTTTTTGCATAAAGCACATAAGGAACCTGCTAGCTTCTATAAGCAAAAGTTTGAATAGGCAGATACGGCAGAAATTTAGCATGAGAGGAAAAAGGGCTAGTTTTATCACTGCGTGCCATTTACCCCTACTACAGTCAAATGCTTCAGATTACAGGAAAGGGAAATAGGGCAGCTAACAGTCACAACTAACAGGGGAATGTCAGTGCTTACGGGATGTTTACTTACAAACGTCTGCATTGAAATTCAGTGCAGAAATAGGTCTATGTCACCCTGAGCATGGAAGTAACTGCATGAACGTGTCCCGGTGCAGGACAAGCCCATGGCCTGCTCACTGACCCAGCAGAAAGCAGGCAGCACAGGAGCTTTTCTCCTGCTGCAGTGAGGACTGGGAAGTTCGGGGGCAGCAGCTCCTCAGTGAGACACCAGGGTGAGAAGAGAGGAGAAATACTAAGGGAAATCAGACAAAGCAAGTGTTTCCCATGGATAATACACGCATCAATTATTCCCAGGTAGATGTACCCATCGAGGTTACCCTCAATAGCTCATTCCATTGCCTACATCCACATTCATCTCGTAGGACCAAGTTCGTTAACAGAGAATGAAGGCTAAAATGGTATCATTCATCTCTATGTTCTTGTCCTGACATGGTTATTCATTAGGAGTTCTTCCTAATGACTGTTCAGTTCCTTCCTTCTAGGGAGCCACTCCTAATTCTCTTCTATTCAGGTTGGATAATGAGTCACTGACTTTAATATTAATCTTTATTAACCCTTCCCTTTCACAACCCACAGAGTGCAATGTGTTGTGTCTCAGGGCTGAGAAAGAAAGCTCTTCAACGCCTTTTCCTGTTGTCCCATTTTCTTAAGGTGCAGAGAACCCAGTGACTCCTGCAGGCTTTCTGCTGGTGGTTGTTGGAAAAACACCTTGTTTGTCTTCACGCCTTCGCTTAATTGCTTTTTAGAGCTTAGTCTCCCTGTATTCCAGTGTAATTTTGTTTTCCATAAATTACACTTCTTTTCCTTTGCCTTCTTGTCTGGACAATTTTTATTTACCAAAAAAAAAAAAAACAAAACAGTTATGTGTGTCAAATAACTTTTTCAAGCACTTTCCCCTTCCATTTTACCTCCCTTTTCTCTTTTCGGTTGTGGAGGGAGGGTCGTGGCTGCTTGTGAGCCTGGTAGTGCTCAGTAACGCTGAGTCCACCTAACTCCTGGGAAGTGTCATAAAGGTAACAGCTGCTTTTCCAGTTTCAGATGCTTTGAACCAATTTTCCTTTTTTTTAAAAAAAAAAAAAATATATATATATATATATATATTTAAAAAAAGAGCAACAAAACAAAATAAGGAAAACCAAAGTAAACTTAGGAAATGTATGTGATTTGTCATTCCTAAGAATACTGGACTTAAATATCCTGTGAAATAATTACTCAAGTATTGATTTCTTCTTCAACAGCAATTGCTCTTTTCTTAAAAATAATTTAACGGCCTGTCCCAAACAGGTGCGTGACTGAGAAAATGAGATGAAAAAGCATCTCTTAAATGTGTGTTTTGAAGAGGCGGCATACTATTTAATGTGTTACAAAGACTTGCTTCTGAATAGCACATCAAAAGAGTACATCCTTTGGCGGTTTTGATCAAATTTTGTACTCCATTTGGTTGGCGTGTTGGTTATATCCAGGCATGTCCGATCAGCTTTTTTGCACGTCATGTATGGTGGTACTTGCTGTTTTGACCAAGTTTTGAGCATTTGGGGATCTTTGTATTTCTAAAGCCTTTTCTCCTTGTTCCTCTTTCCTTGTATTAGCAGTGCTGGTCTACTACCATACTTTGCATGCCTTTTAAAGTGTTCTTATTAAGGCTTTTTATTTAGATGTTATCATAACATGTGACGACTACTGAAAGAAAATCTAAGAACTCTAAGGGAAATGTAGCATGAAAAAAAATACATTATTTACTTAGGAAACCACACTTGGATTAGTCCAAAAACAGAGTTCTAGGAAGAAGCATGTGTTTCTCATTGACTGCTTCCAGAGCTTTTTCAGTATTATCTCAGCACCCTAACGCCGTACCTCGGCCTCGGATACAAACACCGAGCAGCCTCACGCTAGCGCCGAGCGGCCTGGGAGCGAACCAGCCCCTCCCTAAGGTGCTGCTACTCTCAGATGTGAATATTTACTTCAGGTGCCAATGCAGCCTGACTGAAATCTCATTAACGACACATTTATTTCCTAATTGATAAAATATTAACGTGAGTATACAGCATGCGCAGCTTGACATTTTCTGACACAGCAGAGAGGGCTCCGACACTAAGTTAATTACTTCAAAAGCAAACAGGCGATTTCTGTGGCGTGGGACTGCCCCGATTCGGGACTTTTTCCTCAGCTCAGCCTGAAGAAAGCTAACTGCGGCCTGCCCCGGGCAGCAGGGCGGTTTTGCCCCCGAGATTTGTGTTTACGCCTCTTTGCCAGCGGCAGCAGGCGCTCGGCCGGCCCGCGGGCGACAGGCCGGGATTTAAGGCGCTTTTCGGGCGCTTTCCAGGCAGAGGCCGGCAGCGAGCCCCCCCCCCAGCACCGAGGGGAGAGGAGGCGGCGGGGCCGGAGCCGCGGGCAACAGGTGCGGGGCCCGGCTGGGGCACGAAATGGCGGCGGGCGGGGAACGCTGCGCCCCGGGAGCTTCTCCCCGCTCGGAGGGGCAGGGGTAGGGGAAGGGGAACGGGCAGAGGAAGGGGAAGAGGCCCCTCCACGGCCCCGTCGGGCTCCCGCCGCCCGCCCCCGCCGCAGCCCCCTCCCCTTCCCCGCCAGCCGCTTCCGCCCGCGGCCCCGCGCATGCTTGGGTTATGCAACGGCGGCGGCGGGCGGGCTGCCTGCGGGGCCGCGCCGCCCCACAGCCGCGGGACGGGGCAGGGCAGCGCCGGGGGCCGTGAGGGCGGCGGGCACCGGGCGGCGGCAGCAGCGGGGTGCTGGGGGCCGGCCGCTCCCTCCCGGCGGCGGCGGCGGCCGGGTGCGCGCCCCTTGCCGTGAGTGGCAGCGCTGCCCGCCGCCAAGTCCCGCCCGTTCCGCTCTCCCTGCTGCAGGCGGCGGCGGCGGCGGGTTGGCTTCCTGCGCGCTGTGCCGCTCCCCCGCCCGCCGGCAGTCGGAGCCGCAGCGGCAGCAGCCCGGATCCCCCGAGCCATGGCTCTGTGAGAGCAGCACATGGCGGCCGCAGCAGCCATGAGCCCCCCACTAATCCATACAACTCCCCGCTGAACGGCCGCCTCCAGCAGCCAGCGCTCCCGCCCGCAACCACCGCTCCCACCGCCCGCCCGCAACCACCGCCGCGCCGCCCGGCCCGAGCACAGACCCCGCCGCCGCCGCCGCCGCCGGGCCTCCGCTCGCCCGCCCGCCCGCTGCCGCCGCCGCCGCCGCCCGGTCCTCGCCATGGGAGTGCAGGGTTTCCAGGACTACATCGAGAAGCACTGCCCCAGCGCCGTGGTGCCCGTCGAGCTGCAGAAGCTGGCGCGGGGCAGCCTCGTGGGTGGGGGCCGCCAGCGGCCCCCGCAGACCCCGCTGCGCCTCCTCATCGACGCCGACAACTGCCTGCACCGGCTCTACGGCGGCTTCTACACGGACTGGGTGAGCGGCGGGCAGTGGAACCACATGCTGGGCTACCTGGCGGCCCTGGCCAAGGCCTGCTTCAACGGGAACATCGAGCTCTTCGTCTTCTTCAACGGCGCCCTGGAGAAGGCCCGGCTGCACGAGTGGGTGAAGCGCCAGGGCAACGAGCGCCAGACGGCGCAGCAGATCGTCAGCCACGTCCAGAACAAGGGCACCCCGCCGCCCAAGGTCTGGTTCCTGCCGCCCGTCTGCATGGCGCACTGCATCCGCCTGGCCCTCATCCGCTTCCACATCAAGGTGAGCGGCAGGGCCCCGCTCGGTGCCTGCCCCGCGGCTAACGGGGCCCGGCCCGGCCCGGCCGGGGTGGGGGCGCCGCGCTAAGATGGCAGCGGGGCCGCCCGGGGCACGGCGCTCCCCCGGCGCCGCAAAATGTCGCCGGGCCCGGGGGGGGGCGGCCCGAGTTTCGGCGGGGCGAGCAGCGCCGCGGCTTCGCTCCCGGGGGCTTCGCCGTTTAAGACATCGCTGCCTTACGGGGGGGAGGCGGTGGAAGCCCCGCTCCTCGCTCCCCCCGGGAAGTTCGGGGCCTTCCCCGGGCGGGGCCAGGCTCCCTCCCCCCCCCTTCCCCGGCCTGGGCCTCGGAGGCCTCCGGTGGGCGGCCGCCGAGCGCCCAAGTTGAGCGGGCGGCCGCGGCGAGGCCCCGCGCCTCCATGTTCTTTCGGGGCCGGCCTCCGCCCGCTCCTCGGACTCAAAATGTCCCTCCTCGGCCCCGCGGGCGCCCCGCAGGTGAGCGGCGCTTCCCCGCGAGCACTGCCGGCTGATGGATGGCGGGGAGGAGGTGGATTAAAAAATAAATAAAAAAGTATGAGAGAAAAAAAAAAAAGAGAAATGGGATGGATGAGTTACCACCAGGCCCGCAACAAGTCCTACGCTCCAGCTTGCTCAAGGCTTCGTCCCTCAGCCGGCTGGCTCCGACAGCTCTGCGGGCTCTGGGGACAGCCACCGCTATCCGGGCAGCCCCTCGGGACCCATGGGGGCCAGGCAGGGGTTCCTGGAGCCCCACGGCCCCCTGCCCGCTGGGGACCCCGGGCTGGGCGTCCCCAAGCCGTGGCGAAGCAGGACTGGTGCTGGGCCACGACACCACTGCTGCCGTGGGACTGGGAGCCGTGGCCGTGCCCGCCGTAGCCGTTCGTGTTCCTGGTGAGGCCCCCAGCACAGCTCCGTGCATTGAGGGGATGGCAGAGCTGCTGGGAGCTTGGGTGGTAGCAAGCACGGCCTCCGGTCCGGGGGTTTCCTGGTAGCTGGGAAATAGTTGTGTTCTTGGAGCACAAAGTTGTAGGGACCGTGCAGGGAAGGCATTAACCTTGCTCTGGTTGTGGATGCACAATAAATCTCGGCTGGTTACTGAGACGTAGAGCTCCTTAGTAAAGGAATATACGGGCTAGCCTAACTTTTTTTCTTTTACTGTGGATTCTTTGCGTAATGCAGTGTTAAAATAAATAGTATGTGATTCAAAGCTGGCTGTTTGATTTTGATAGGAATTAGGTATTTATAATGGTCCCAAAGCACACTGAACTAGTTAGTCCTTTAAATATCTTGTGTTTCAGACCATGTTAGTTTCTGTGGAAGTACCTTACATCCTAATAATGTTGCCTTGTTTGACAACTGTGTCACCTGTAGCACTTTGTTTGCTTTCAGGCTTAGCTGCAGCATTAGCTACTTTACGATTTCTTGGTAATAGGCCTTATTCTTAATCTCTAGGAACGGTTTTAGGAGCGAGAGGGCATGTCATGCTGGGTCCCTTGTATAACCCTAATATAAAAAAAGGGGGAAGGGGGAGGTCCGTTCTCCTGGGGGAAATTTGAGAGTGGGCATTTGTTTTAGGTTAGCTCTTGGAGCTGACAAGTGCAAGTAACCAAATAGTAGTGCTGGGGGAGTTTGTTGTTAGGAGCATTCGTGCCACTGAACCCGCTCTGGGAAGGTCTGCATTGCACTGGTTCTCCCAGCTGGCCGGCTGTCCTGGAAATGGGAAGGATGTCGCACGTTCCCATTCCATGCTTTACCCCTGGCTGTTGAGAAGCTGGATGCGGATTGAATTGATTCATTTTAGGGTTAGGTAGTATATTTCGTGCTTATAGAACGGGATGTACTTCACAGGTACTGTTGAACTTAGATCGTATTCTTTTTCCTGTTTTTCTTATACAATTTATTCTCCTTATAAATCAGCTTTACTGCATTTATATTTCTGCCTGTAAACCTTACTCCAGTTTTATTCACGTTCTCCCTCATGCTCACTTTCTAGCAACCTTCCTGGTGGGCAGACAGCAAATGCGGTTTGAACGTGTGATTTTTATTTGCATGTATGGGTGACTTTGTATTTACGCATGCATGAGACAGGTACCAAATTCTAGTATTTTCTGTCTATTTGTTTTGAAAAGTTGGGTTTGAGAATACTGATCAACTTGAAATAGGAAACCGATTTTCATAATTTGAGGAAACATGAGAGTCTTGAGTAGAAGGCTTCTTTGCAGACCTACGAACTGGCTATAAATTTGACGTATTTTGGTAATTAGGGGGGAGAAAAAAAGGAAGGTATTTCATCTAGAACAATTACAAATCACTCGCAGATGGTTTCAGCAGGGTGTAAAAATAACAGGTTCCTCCTAGTTATAGTAAATATCCCCTGGCTTCTTAGCTTAATGTGACCTGATAGCTTTCTGTTCGGGGGAGGGGGAGTAGTTCATAGAAGAACCCTTTTAATGCGAAGCACGCTTGCTGAAACTGAAACACTTCAGCAGAGCAGATCCTAACATCTTTCATACTTTGGTGAGACTTTGTTTTGTTCTCAGCATCTAAACATGCATGTGCCTGTTTACTCACGCCGAATTCTCTCTTTCTGGCCCAGCATCATGGCTGCTTACACAAGATTTAGTCT
This sequence comes from Heteronetta atricapilla, assembly GCA_011075105.1. NCBI lineage: Eukaryota > Metazoa > Chordata > Aves > Anseriformes > Anatidae > Heteronetta > Heteronetta atricapilla. Next base: position 2,691,567 of record CM021742.1, read on the forward strand.
CAAACTGTTCCAAGCTGCGGGCTGCGATTCCCCCCTCCCTGCCCCGGGTTGATTTTGCCTCGTGCACGCTGTCTGGGTGCAGTTGCATCGTCGGGCTCCTCTCTGGTACGCCCTGTGAGCTGTCTGTCCCGACTCTCAGCGGGTTTGAGCTTTACGTCGCAGGTTAGCTGTACCTGGGTAAATACAGCTCCCTTCCGTGTGGCAGCTCCGTTATTGGAACAGGGATTCCAGCATTACATAAACACCGCAGTTTCACGCTCGGAGCACGCCGTGTCAGATAGCTCTGTGAAATGGGGAGGGAGGGAGGGAGGGGACTGGTGCTGTGGAGGGGGAGGAAGCAGTTTGCAGGAGAGCAGAGCTGGCCAGGAGCGGAGTTTTCTCTCGTGTTGCCTGCACATCCGTGTCACACCGAGCTGTGAAAGAGTTTGTACTCTGGTTTTGTAGGTATCTGTCGTGCGTGCAAAGATGTTTGTTTTAAATACATGCGCATAATTTGAATTTATGTACCCTCTAAAGGAAAAAAAAAGCAACGGGGAATGTCCTAGTTTAAAACATACAAGGACTTGGAGGTGGGGAGAGGGCTGCGTCGCCCTCCCTGGGTAAGTCCCTGTATAAATCCGATGTCTTTAAATTGTTCCTGTGGAATTGACAGTCTGTTCCCATTCTGCGTGCAGCAGGCACGCACATTTTGCTAGGTGACAGTATAATTCATTAGAAAAATGAATAGCTCTTGTGTTTCTCACAGAGAAAATTAACTTTGTAAAGCGCCGTGGTACAGTCCATCGAGCACGTCTCAAAGAAGTAACATTTTCTCAGACCGGGAGCGCGGGGAGCAGGGAGACCCTAGGGTGCTTTCCCCTGGCGGCAGCATGGCTCTGAGCGAGGCGCGGGCTGGTGGGTGCTCAGGGCACCCAAAAAGGGGGCATCTTGCGGAGCTACCTGGGAAAAGCAGGATTTGCCGAGCCTCAGCGGATGCCTAATTCAGCATTAGGTCCGGAAAGCGCCTGCGAGGCGTGGGTGGAAGAGGAAGGGTCACTTTAAACGTGCTGTTGGGCGAAGGGAACCTGTTGCTGAGAGGGAGGCGGATGCTGGAGCGTTTTGTGGGGCCGTGGAGGTGCAGGGCTGTGTGCTCGGTGGGACTGGGCTGCGGAGGAGGCACAGAGCCGCTCTGGTGCTCGCGCTGTCGTTCTTCATACGTTCCGTGGCGTCTGAAGCTAATGGTTTTGTGCGCGGCTGTTTTGGGATGGCTTGCTACGTGTGTTGTTGTTAAAATGGAGTACCTAGCTGGCTTATACCGAGGCAGAACTCGCGTGGGGATTTCTGAACGTTAGCTAAACGGGTCGATGGGTGATCCTAATGCCTGCAGCTTTTCCCAGCTGGCGCTGCTCGTGTCGGGCTTGTAGGCAAGGAGTCGTTGCAGCGGTCCCTGCGGCACGTCGGGGCACGGGGCGGAGGCACTAACCCGGTGCCTTGGGTTCACCCAGTGGCTTTTCCGTTTTGTTTTGATTTTGTTGAGAAGAAAGGCTTGCTTTTGTATCTCCGAAGGTAGGGCTTGGCCCGTGTCCCCCCAGCAGAACGTGTCTGTTCTAGTCATCCGGACAGCCGCAGCCTAAAATATGCGCTCTGCTAGGCAACGTGAGCGGAGAGGTGCAGCTCGGGCTGTAAACCTGAGGCAGTTGGCACCGTCGGAGGCAGCTGTGCAGAAACGAACAGGCTGTAGGGGGTCTGAAGGTGGGAAGAGGAGGCAATTAGGCTTCAGAGGGCAGGGTGGACGTTGGAAAGGTTAAGAAAGTTACCCCTGTTTATTTGGGGTTAGTTTGTTGCTGCTGGAGCAGGGCTGTAAAACGTTAAAAGTGATCGTGTGGTGGGGGTGCTTTTCAAGAGGACGCCTTGGCTTGCGGACCTGCTCGGGTACCCCCAGCCTTAGGGCTGTTCCCATGAGGTAATGCAGACGTTGGTGCAGTAATATGTTTGGAGCTTGAGCGTTTCTGTTAATAAACAGTTGCCTCAGATGAGTTTAGTGATACGTAATGCCACTTCAGTGAGTAGGCTTCCAGAATTTTGCACTGTGCTGCCGAGCAGTCCTTGCATCCTGCCTGAACATGCGATGTCATCGGATTCTTTAATCGCTATAAATATTCTGCAGGTGTTTCAAATACACATTTAGAGTTTCCGAAAGACCTAATGTATCATAATACGTGTGCTAAATCAGTGCTGCAATTTAACACTGGAGCTAATTATTTTGTCTTCCACTATAGGTTGCACAGAGCATTGAGGATCATCATCAAGAAGTAATTGCTTTCTGCAGAGAAAAAGGTTTCCATGGTTTGGTTGCATATGACTCCGATTATGCATTGTGCAACATCCCTTACTATTTCAGTGCCCATGCCCTAAAACTGAGCCGTAATGGGAAAAGTCTCACAACAAGCCAATACCTAATGCATGAAGTTGCCAAGCAACTGGACCTGAATCCAAATCGCTTTCCTATTTTTGCTGCTCTTTTAGGTAAGTGAAGTAATACAAGAACTTGTTGCTGATCGTTAGGCTTGTAATTTTAGTTTCTGTTAAATGTTTTTAAATATGTGTATAATTTGACAAAGCATCTAGGCAAAGCTCTCCCTTTTAGTCAGTCCTGCTGGTCTTGAGGTTGGCTGGATGCTTTTTTCTTTTTAATGAGGTCAGACGTGCCAGATTTTGAGAGACCTGTGAGTGATGCAGACTGTGGCTGTCTAGAAACAAGAATAGGAAGTAAGAATTCTGCAAAGCTCTGCCTTGCCAAAATGTTCTCAGTGGTGGGGGTAGGGATTCAGGACAGCTGTGGTTCTGCTAGTTCTGGTCTTACATGGCATGTGAGGTCTGATCTTAGTAATACACTCTTCAGACTGGGAAAGAGTATTTCTGGAGCAGACTTTGGATTGCAGGGGCATTTTTCCCCTCAGATAAATATTGGACAAATACGAGAGCACACCAGCTGCACCAGAAAGGTGGTATAGTCGAGTAAAACTCTGCAGAAAGTGGGGATGGTCAGCATCTTAACACTAGCTTCATTGGGATCGTTCTGTAGCCCTCCTGCTTCTAACGGTAAATGGTGTATCTTTAAGGAGCATCGATTGGAACAACATCAGTTCCACATCCCTACTGGAGTGGGGCAATTTCAACACACTGTGTTAGCACAGCTGTCATAAGGTCTACGATGGAAGAGGGAATTAATGACTAATAAACTTTACTCTTTTAAATAATTCTGACTTATTGGAGTCTTCTGATTTCAGTAAATGAGCACAGAGAAGCCATATTCTTGATCATGTCTTCCTGAACAAAAAATTAAGAAAACTGGATTTTCTTTTCATTTTCACACTGACTTTGTATTTTACTGTGGGTGCACGATTCTTTGAAAGCTGTGAATGGGAGAGGATACGTTACGCTGCTTTAGCATACTGGTATTTTAATAATCTTTAATATTAAATTGTTTCTAGTCCAGGCAGATACCTTCCACATGATGGAAAGAACCAACGGGTCTTACAATAGAAAGCTACAAGTGTTTGACTGGCTGAAGTTGGTTTTTTGTTCCTGTGTGATTTTTTCATATCAAGAGTGGTTACCTGCTTTCCTGGCTGTATGGAAGAATGGCAGATGATTGGCTAAGCTGCAATTTAAAACAAAAACTGCGTAAATTGCATGGCAGACTACTATTGCTGGGCTTTGTTTTGGATTCTATAAATAAGTTGTTGAATGCCAGTTCAATGAGTAAGAATTACTGTTTGAAAAGCGGTTTCACAGTTGCAGATACGCGTTATAGGATTTATGTGAAGAACATGTTAATGATGTTATTTAATGTGTAAGAGCAGTAGAGCTCCATGGGCAGTTGAGCCATTGCGGGGTTATATGCAATGGGGTCTGAAAAACATACTAGTAATGCTTCTGAAGGTTTAGAAATTTTATGGAAGAAGCTCTCGAACATCTTCGCTTTTGATGTCTTACATGACAAAATATTTGTTTGCTTTTAGGAGAAGGAAACTGAGGTAATTTCAAATAATTACTTAGAGATGTTGTGTAGCTGTCTTTCCAGATTGGTACAGGGGTTGAAAAAAAACAGTTCAGCTACATGTTTAGCTTTGTGTATTCTTTTGTATTTCTTTTGTGTGTGCATTCAGTATGAGTAAGCAGAATGGAGAAATGTTTATGAAAGACAAAGCTAGAACAGAAGATACTTTAGAGTTTTTACTGTGATTAGTATATTTTTTTTTACATTAGCAAATAGTATGAAATCTAGGTGTTTGGTGATGTAAACGATTATATAAGCTCACAACAAACATACTGTTTGGTTTGAGGCAATAGTTTTCAACTTTGACATCCTAAGGACTTAGTAACTTAGTGTTTTAATAAAACGTGAAATGCACGTAGGCACCTAATTCTGCGTAGCGTGCAGTATGTTTACAGCAGGGTAGCCTATTCAGATCTACCGTGTTGATTTATTTTATACATGAGGGCTTCAATGACTTCACTGTTTATTATGCCTTTGTTCCTGTGGCCTCTTCGGGGGTCTTCTGAACTTCCTAAGTAGAATGAAGAAAATGACAGTGGGAAAGGATAACTGAGTACTTGATTACGTAGAAGCTCTATGAATCTGTTGTGGTGCTCTTCGGTTCTGGGTGCAGCAGTATAACTCCCCGTGCTAGTACCTTGTTTTGGAATAAATGAGGAGGGGCTTGTGAAGAGACACCTGAGTGGTCAATTAATAAAACATTCTCAATGGCACGCTCTTTGGGATTGAGTTTTATTCTGGTATACGAGCTCTGTTGTTAAGTATCCAGCAAAATATTTTTCTGACTGTACCGACTAGGCAAATTTTTAAAGATTACTTTCTGAGATGGTTATGTATATACTATAGTTTGTTTTTCATAGGTTTTTCCTTCTTACAAGTGTCCCTACAGAATGATTTTATAGTCCTAGCTTTATAATGTAATGAGCATCTTTGTCATAGGTAGTTAAAATGAGGCCAAGATACTGTGCCCTCAAGAGCATGCTCTTAAAGTTTTGTCCTAATTGCTGCTGATGTAAACTGGGAGCTGATTTAGGTTCCTTTGTAAATTTTGTTTCAAACACTTAAGAATGATCTATAAAAACAAAACAAAATAAAGCTTGAGCAGTAGAAAAACAAACACAGTGTGAGGTATAGGGCTATAATTCAGTGAACTGTTTAGAAAGGGCAGTGGCTTCAATTAGTATCTAATTGCTTTAAAAAAACCTAAGGCATATGCTATAATAAGCCATTAAAATGGGAAAAATCAATATATGTTGAGGTTGTTCAGCCAGGTCAAGAAATAGAGGTTGCTTATGTAACGTTGATCTCTTTCCCACTGTGGCAGTACTTTGTAACGTGTCTAGTTAGGGAACCTTATTCTGTTTCTCGGTAAAATTTTAGAACTACTTGAGGTAAGCACAGGCATCACCTGTTACCTGACTGTAGAAGATGCTGCTGCACTTCCACATACGGAATTGCAAAGCTTGCTGTGCAGTGAGGATTGACCAAACGGTCAGACTGCCAAGTACGTTTGTTCAGGAGGATGGAATTAACTGACATGACAGATGGAGACCAAACAAGACTGAAGTTTTGGTAGGAGGAAGAGAAGCTCTGACTATTTTAGGATAATCTGCAGGAGTTACCACTAGTTACCGCAAAACTTTATCGTGGTCTGGCTGTAGTTGATTTTTTTCAGACCTGCATTATAAAGACTGTCTGATCCTACCTTGATTAGATTAGTAAGATGTGGCTGTTAGGTACAAACCTGTTGAATCTTTCTGATGTGAATTTCAGGTTTAGCTCCTAATGAATAAAGATTTTGTCTCCCTGTTGAAGATCTCAGCTGGAGGTGAAATTTTGATTGGATCAGAGTTCTCTCTCTGGAAGGCGTTCACTAGTCGCCAGGCAATGGACAGCTTTCTTCATTTTCACATGTTGCAGAGCATTAAGAGCAAAGCCAAATATTTTATGGACAAAATATTAAGAAAATAAACAACTGTTTGATTTAGCACTGTCATATTCTTTATGACTTAGGCGGGAGCTCAAGATACTGTCCAAATTGTGAAATGCAAAAAAAACCCATGCGACCTGTAAACGTACTGATACGATTGAGAGCCATGCATTTGCTGCTAATCTGCTCATTGGTAAAAAAAAAAAAATTAAAAAAATGAGAATACCCTCAAGTTTCCTACCAAAAGTGTAGTAATACATTGTCTTGCTCTTTATAAAGTTTGTATTCACAAACACTGAACTCTGTCAGTGGGTGATTAATATTCAATGAATTAAAATGTTCAAAATGTTTTCTACTAAGGTTTTTTTTCTTTTTCCCTGAACATAATGTGCTTTGAAAAACAAAACAAACAATCTTTTCAGTGATCTTACATTTGGTATGAACAGCGTTTTGAATATAGCTATCATCTTTGTTCATTGGAGCAACTAAGTTCCTAATTACTTCGATGCAGCCAGCCCAGGCTCTTTCCTTACCCGGTAGGCCAGGAAGAAAAACTTCAGGAACTGGGAACCTATCACCAGAGCTCCTCGCATTCCTGAGGGTTAGATAAACCTGCCTGCTGGCTCACTGCTCGAACATGCTGTGTAGCGGAGCGGTGTGGATTCCAGCAGCAGCTCGGATGTGCATTGGTAACAGCACGTGCTGGCATGCAGGCTGGGCCTTCCAGCTTGTCGGGGAGCAGCAGAGCATGTTCATGCGCTGTCGCACCTCCTGTTGGGGATCCCCTTGTAAGACGTGTCTGAGGTAGACGCCGTGTGCTGTGACCAGCTCTGTTGCTTCTCTGAGTGAACGTTGCATTTCCTGGAACAGTGCTCCGTGAGCAGAGGGAAGTGTGTTTTGCTGTAAGGACGGTATTTTGATTAGGATTTTCTGGAGTGACAAAAAGCATACCTGCAAGTTCAATCTGTCTTTGGTAACTCTTTATTGGGAATTGAGGACTACGTATTTGTTTTGCTGCATGTGGAATCAGTGTATAATGTTTTTAATGTCTACATCTTGAATAAAATTCTGCCTTTATTCTAGGTAATCATATTCTACCTGATGAAGATTTGGCTTCTTTTCATTGGAGTTTACTTGGTCCAGAACATCCACTAGCTTCACTTAAGGTACAAATTTTATGCAACTACTAGCAATTAAACTAAAATCAGTCGTAACAGTTAATCAGAGCAGTGTAATAGATTAATATTTTAAATAAATATTAGATAAATATTTTAAATGTATTGTGAGTATTATAAAGAGCAAGGGGAAGCTTATTCAGAATCGTGGTAGCCTGCCACAGCTCGTGCAGATTTGAGTCAGAGCAGCTATGCAGGGCTCTTGTTCTCAGTCACTGTCTGGTGTCCCTGCCCCTCCGTTGACTGCAGAGGACACCTGGGGTGATTAGCCTTACCAGGCTAAACTTAGCCTTTGCGATCCCCCTGTGTGCCCTTCAGCTCCATGAGCCATCCACCCAATAGCTTCACTGTGTGCTTTTACTTAGAGAATGTCGCTTTCTACACTCTCTCACTTTCTTTTTTTAGGATAATTTGTTGTTTAGTCATGTTCTTCAACTGTCAAAAATAATTAGCAGGATATCTTCCTACCAAATTCTTTTATTTTCTATTGGTCTGAATTTGTGTGAATTTGTCAGTTATCTGCACTTCTTGAATTGCAGTGTAAATATACCAGAGTTGGTTGCACAAGAAAGTCAACGTGGTCTTCAGTAGATTTTCTTTTTTTTGAGGCAAGTGGCTTGTGTCTGATGCTCTTAGTTTACAGTATGTCTGTTCTGCTGCTTAATCACACTTGCTTTGTGCATTTGCCAAACAGCTATAAAAGGGAAACTGGACACACTGGAGAATGGAATAATAGTGACCTTTCTTTCTCTCTGCCACAACAGACATATAATTTTCCTCTTTTCCTAAGGTGTTCCATATAGCTAATCAATTTGCATTTTGTAAATTTTATAAAAGTGTTCTGTTTTAGTATCTACAACAAAAATAGACTTTCTTCCTGCTACTTCTAAAGTTTCTTAAGCATTGGGGAAAAAAAAAAAAAGCATTTAACTTGCTAAAGGTAGAATTTAAGATTTTCAGGAGTGTTTTTAAGGCTTTCACTTGCATTACCTAGCAAGCAGGTATGAAAATTTGATGTTACTCATCCCCTATTTTGCTACCACTTCTGTTTTAGGAAGGTAAGTGTCAGCATGTTGTAATCACAAAACAGTATAAACATGCATGTTTGCTGCTGCCTTGTAATACTTGAGATGAAAAAATGAAAGATTAAAGGAATGTGCCTGTATTTTTATTTTTGACTAGGAAGGTTAAAACATGTGACTTTTCTCAAAGTGGTTCATAAAACTTTCTGATGTGCAGAATACTTTTCTGTGTTTTAGACTGACGAGATTTGTCTTACAGCAAGTTCAGATCTCTGTAGAGATCTTTTGAAACATCTAAGTATATACTGAATTACATGACCAGAGTGAAAATCAGACATTTGTCATCTTTGCTTCTGCGTTTACTTTTTCAGTGAAAGCACCAATTGGGCTTTTTACCTGGCATCCTAAGGATATTAAACTTATTTCGTGAGAGATCGTTGGGCTGACTTGGGCAGTCCTCCCTTTATTTAATCTGTTGACCAATGTTAATCAGATTTGAAGTTCCCATTTGGCTATTAGAGGCTCTGTGAAAGCTGATACGCTATTATCGGTGAAAAAGACCCAAATTAGTGTCCTTACTGAGGGAAAAGGCTAGCACAACACACCATTTATTTCATTTCACAGCTGCAGGCTGGCCAATTGTTAAGTACGTAGCCCCAAACTAACCGCAGCATTTCTGTCTCCTGGCTGATAATGATGTCAAAAGGGAGAGAAAGAAGCTGGGCTGCAGCAGAAAGGACACAAGTCTACAGGAAACCAGTCTTCATTAGTCCCCAGTCAGGGAACAACTTCATTTTTTAGCTTCAATTTCAGCTGTGCTCATGGTTTGAAATCATAACTTGTTTCAGTAGCTCATTAGCTCAGTTTTATTTGTTTTGACATGTCAGTGATGTCATTACAAGTTGCTCTGTAGAGACTGTTAGATGTACAGGAAGCAATACTCCTTGTAAACTTTATGAATACTTAAAGAACTTGAGACGCGTTTGTTAGCTCTAAGTTAGAGGGCAAAAAGTAGTTCCAGTGCAGTTTTTTAATAATAATAATAAAATAGCACAAGCTACTGTAAAAGTTGGAAGTGGGGCAAGGGGAGTTGGGGGCTACACTTAAAACTCTGCTTTGTTGCATCTATTTAGATTTATTGCTGATAGTTTTTGGTGCCTGGGAGCACTGAACTCATTCTACGCCTCATTCAATTCATTTAGGATATAGAAAACTTATTGCATAAAGATTTTAATTTTTATATCTAAGTCAGTAGATAGCTTACAGATTTGGTTCCCAGTGGCTTGGTTCGTAGCTTCTCAGTGAAATCTATGACAGATAATATACAATTTATTTTCTGCATTTTTTTCTCACTCTCTTATTACGATGTAGCAAAATGGTTGCTCTTCCTATAAGAGAAGCTTTGCTGGTTGACCAATTAAGAAATGTGACTTAGAATAAGAAATTACCAGTCTTCACTGGTAGAAAACTGACATGTCTGCTCAAGTGGCAAGTTGTTGAGGTGAAGAAAAAGCAGAACTGAATAAACTGTCACTCTTTTAAAGAGGGACATGAGAATGGACCATTCATCTAGGAACAGCTGAGGAGAAATTGAAAGGAAGGGAAATGGAAATCTAAAGAAAGAGTCTGTCTTTCACATCTAGAAGGAAATGAACCGAACTGTCCTGACAGCATCCTTACGAGCTGGGTAAAAAGCAGTGCCTGCAGAAGGCACCAGCACCAATCATCAGCTCAGCAAAAGTGTGAAATTCTGTGGACAAATTTAAATGAAATGACCACCAAGATCAGAAGTTGAAACAGCAGGTGAGATGTTAAAATTCCTGAGAGAATTTGGCTGCTAGTTCTAATCTGGGAGGTAGCATTATACTGTGTTTTATTTGTGTGCTTCAGGATTTATTTTTAAGAGGTCTACAGAAACAGTTCTGTTCCCATTCTGGAAAGCCTGCTACAGGAAGGCGCTTCGAGATCAATGCATTTTTTGCATCAGAACTGAATTAGGAGGGGACTTTCTTATCTCTAGGATGAGTTGGTGTTGATTTGGGAGGACATAGCATCAAAGAAATGCAAACGCTTCATACACAAGGGAAAGGTAACCTTAGAAACAAGTCTTAACACAACCTCCGTTTTTTGGAAAGAGAAAAATATGCAGGGAAACTGTAAGATTGATGCCTTCATTTGTAATGGATTATCTTCCTGTTAGGGTGGATTTGAAAGGATGAATTTGCTGAACTCTTTGGCGAGGTCTCGATATGCCCACCATTACAATATATCACATCTATTTTTACCTGGCAAAATTAGCTATCTGATCTCCTTGGCTGCTTCATCTTGGTAGAGGGACAGAAAGAGATGCTTCCAGAAGGCAATTGAAAATGTGCAGGTTGGGCTGCTTCTGTGAGTTGCTCTAGGAAAATCTTGTCTTTCTCCACTGACCTGAGAGGGAGTCTGCCGGAGGGAGACTCATCTTAGACAATGTGCTGCTGCTCAGATGGTACTCTTAAAAGGTGCTTCAGGTAAGTGTTCTCCTGCTGAATGCTAAGGGCCATCATAGGGTGATTCAGGTTGGAAAGGATTTCAGAGGTCATCTAGCCCAGCCTTCTGCTCAAAACATGGTCAACCTGAGGTCAGAACACATTGCTCAGGGCTTTACCTAAACCAGTCTGGAAAACCTCTGAGGCTGGCTGGTGATTGCACAACCTGTCTGGACAGCCTTCTCCATGGCTTCACAGTCCTTGAGGTAAAAATGTTTTTTTCCTTGCACACAGGCTGAACCCATCTTATTTTAGTCTATGCCTTTTGTCTCTTCTCACTGCTGTGCGTTGTGGAAGGAGGAGCCTGGCTCTGTGCTTTGGATAACCTTCTCTTGGGGATTGAAAGGCTGCTGTTAGGTGATCTCAGAGCCTTGTCATTGCCAGGCTGAGCAAGCTCTGTTCCTTCAGCCCCTTCTCGTAGAGCTACTGTTCCAACTCCTTGGCAGTCCTGATGGCCTTCAGCTGAAATGGCTCAACTTTAATGACATCTGTCTTGTATTGTTTGGGCTTCGGGAGCCCAAAGCTGGGTGCAGTGTTCTGGGGGTGATTTAATGAGTGCTGAGGAGCAGAAGTCATCACATCCCTCAGCCTGTGCTCCTGCGGCCCTGGACAAAGCTGGCCTTTTCTGCTGTCAGGGCACCCTGCTGGATCCCGCTCAGCTTGCCGTCTACCAAGAGCCCCAGTCTTCCTTGGCACATGTCCAGCCTATATAGCAGCCAGCAGCCAGGTGCAAGGCTTGCTTTTATACTTGTTGGATTTCTTAAGGTTCCCTGCTGGCTCATTTCTCCAGGTTGTCTAGGTCTTTCTGGATGGCAGCCCAGCGCTCAAGTTCATGGCAGTGTGCAGGGTTGTCAGGTGGATTGTCTCATGTGAGGTCTGCCTGCATCATCTCTTCAGCTTGTGTTTGTGCTCTCCCCTACTCTTTTTGGCATCTTCTGGTTCCTCGATTTAAGTTTGACTTTTCTCCAAGTCCTATGCATGTAAATTGTTCACAAATTATCTCGGCACTGTGTGTATTGTTCTCTATTGCCCCCCTGACATAGGAAAGTAGAAAGAGATAAATTTTCCAACCAGTATGAAGGGAGGAGGGGGGAGAGAGAATTTCTAATGAAATAGCCCGTTCTTAAGGGAAAAGCTGAGCTTCTCATTTGAGAGGATTTTAAGGTATCCAGTGAACTTCTTGTCTCTTTGGAAAGGCTGTCGTTAGATCAGATGCACTACAATCCTGTAAGATTAAATGTATTTAACCTTCTAAGGCTGAGACAAGATGCAAACTGTTTGGGTGGGAGATCTACCAGAAATTACTAGACAAAAATAACAAAACCCAGATAACTTGTAATGTTCCTCGTATCTTCAGCCTTTTCTCTCACCAATGAAAAAAACGTTCCCTATGTGTCACCTCCCTATAACTGAACATTCGAAGTTTCTTTTTTAATGTTTTGAAAATAAAATGAAATTGATTATCTGTTTCTAGCAGGCACAACAGTAAATGCTGGTACTTGTGTTGATTAGCTTTTAAAGGCTTCACTTCCAGGAGGTGGTTGGTAACCACAGTTGTCCCAGAATGGGGGAGTTTTTTCCAAGTGTAGCTTAGGTTCTTCCTACAGTATCCTGCTAATCTGGTAGAGTTGCACATATGTGAGCCTATTCTCTTTTGATAAAGCATTTTTGGAAGTTCATTTCACCAAAACCAAGGCTTGTTTTTTAATGTCTTAGCTTCAAGGCTTGTAATACGTTGCTCTCTGCCACTTGTTTTGACAAATACCTTTGTAAAATTAATTTCCTTTCCCCACCTAATCTTGCCAAAGTGCATTAATAGGTCACTTGTGATTCTTGTCAGTGGTCCTTCATGAAATTAAAGTAGTCCTTTTACAACTAGGAAAATGCAGTTGTCAGATGCCACGTGTTTTCTAACCTTATTTCCTCAAAGAGCATGATCTACCCTCATGTTTGACTTTTCAAAATTTGTTTTTCATATTGTCTGGAACTCTTCTGAAGAGGTTAAGATAAAACTGGCTTCTAGGAAGGAAACTTACAACAAAAAAATAACAGAATATGATTCTAATTTTGTTCTGAAATGCTTTGAATGCAGCTAACAGCACATTTGAATCATTTATATGTTTTCTGTCAATTTTACTGTTAAGTCTTAATGTTTTTCCCTTATCTAACAGTGAAGACTTCCTATATATTTTAATGCACACAGCATTAGAAACATTTATGATTCACTGCAAAATGTACACTTTTAGACTTCTAGAACATTCTGAAATGAATAGATTTTTTTTTTCCTCTTCAGTAGCAGGAAAGTAGATCTTATTTCTCCGCTTTTTTGTTTCTGGCTTCTGTGTAGGTCATGACATTTTTATTTTCGAGGGTGTTCTCATATATGGAGTAGATGTCTTCTGAAACAGAATAAAAGAGAATAAAATCCAGATGTCTGAAATGTCTCTAAATCTGCAATACATACTTAAAGATGGTCTCACTTCAGAAGTTAGGAATATGTGCCAGTGAGGTCTTCAGGCTGTTGGTTTAAAAGGAGCTAAACTGGGGGCGATATGCGTAGCAAGCCCGTAACATGTCTCGCTTGAGCTTTGTGCTTCCAGGGTCTGAGCTGAATATTAGTGCTAGAGTGTCATGATATCATCTCTTGATGGTAACTGCTTAACGTTTATTAAATATTACTATCTTGGAAATTACATAAGCCTGATGATATGCTGTCCGTGCTTTTCATCCACTGAATTTTCAAGCAGACATTGCAGAAACACTTAGGCAGTAATGCAGGATTTCGCCAAGGTGCTCTGCAGAGAGCACATCGAACACGACACAGCCATGTTATGAGTCAGCTGCTTTAGAGATGTGTAATAATTACACGTACAAATAAAATGGTAGGTGTTCGTAGAACGACTTAGAGTGCCAGTGAGAAGAAAAGCTATGTCTTCTGCTAGCAGACTGGAGCAAAATTCACTCATCAGTATTTGTGAGTGTAAGCTTACATATGAATGTGATCTATATTTAGGATTGTTCTGTACATTCGGATTGCACACTACGGAAAATTTAAATTTACTGTCTGAAATAAAAAATAATTGCTGTGCCACTTACTACACTAAAGCAAACTGTTCTTTATTCAGTCTCATAAGACGTGAAGCTCATTTCTGGTAGATACAGAATGAATATCCTGACACTTCTGAGAAGTAGATTTGGGGAGAAGGAAATTAATAAAAATGGGAAACTGGGCAAAATTATCACGGTCTAAATATTAAAAAAGCAGTCTAAGAAAGTGTATAATAAATGGATCAAATACAGGCAGAGGAGAGAAAGTAATGTGGTGGACTGCATATAAAAAAAAAAGGGCTTGTTGTGCGGACTCTAAATTGCAAATATAAATCGAATTAACTATTAATAAGAATTTTGCATGAAAGTTTCTGACGAAACTGGATTGCAGTATTTTCTAGTACAGTATGATACCTCTGTGTGGAGTACAAACAAGGATTTTTCACCTTTTCTCACGTCTAAAGTCTAGAACTCTTAAACAGTAATTACAACTTCTCAAATCTTGTATCACTGAATTTAGCAAATAGGCAGGTGAAAGTTAAGTCTGGTTGCCCATATAGCTACTAATGGAGTGCTCCAGAACTGCACTGAGGACCCAGACAGAATTTTTATAAAGTTCCTTAGGCACTCTCAGAAATGTAGGCCATGTAGTTGGAGGCCTCTTTCCTGCCCCTGTGCGCGTGTGCTCTGCAGCATGGAGGGAAGGTAACCACCAGCCTGTGGGTGAGTAGTTCTGGGGACTGTAGCAACACCCATCACAATATGCTGAATAATCCTTGGTTTATTTTCACTGCTGTAGGTATAGGAGGAGCCTGTTGACAGAGTTGAGATGGAAGGCCAGGGTTTCTAGAACTATCTGGTTCCCTTCCTTTCTCCATATGAAAATGGAAAGTTTAGGCCAAAGAACTGAGTGAGAAAACTTCCTAGTACAGCAGCAGAACAGTTGTCAGCTGCTGAACTGTGGGATGAACTGTGGGAGCTGCATCTGTAGGGACTTTGGAAGTCACCCCACAAAGTTCTTCCAGCTCTTCTTTCTACAGAGGTCTTTTACTACAAAGTCCAAAGTGATTAGTATCTTGTCAAGCCTTTGGCCTCAGTTGGTGACCAGGAAATCAATGGGAATTCATTATTTTCCTAAGATCTTAAGTAGACTGTACTTGGGACTCTGTAGAGAGAATCTGTGGTCTGGATGGACTTGGGTCATAAACTTGAGGGGAATTTTTAGCGTGCCTTTAAAGTGCATGTTTCTCATACATTCAGAATAGTCAGTTAGTATGGGAGGTCAGACACATATGACATCAGAGGGTGGAACATCAATTATTTTAATGCCAGAGTGTTGAAACTACTTTATCAATGAAATTATCTTCTGAAGAACATCCTGTGTGTCTGTAAAAAGAGTATCTGTGTTGATACTGAAATGCTTGGAAGAGAAAATAAATATGCTCACATAGTAATGAGAGAAATCTTTACCTCTTTTTATATAATACAAAATAAATAAACAATATTTTCTTGCCTAAAATACTACATATAATGTGAAGGTGTGTGAATATAGCATACTATGATGAAATATGCAGAGTTTGAAAACACCAGTTATTTAATTATTATCTTCAAATAATAATTTGCAGACCAAAACCTGTAGAATCTCAAGAATAAGTTTCTTTGAGATATTCCTTTTTTCTGTTTGTTTTTCAAATCTTCCCCTCTGTTTCTGTTTCAGAGATCTTTCTGTCCTCAGTGGATCTCTTTCAGCAATACTGACACCACTTTACATTCAGACTATAAACTGTGTCAATATTATAAATAAATAAATAAATCCGGCATATATACCAAATAGATGTATCCGCTAGAAAATCCTTTATCTAATGTGGAATGTCTAACTGGAAAACAGTAAAATAATTAGCGTCATTGACCTTGTTTGTTGTTGGACCAGATACTTCACTTCATCAAAAAATATTTACACAGAGGTGAGGTTTCACATACAGACATACATGCATACATACATGTATGTACCGTAGATGAAAAATACGAGTCATTGTTTAAAGTGAAGTTCTGAAAACAAGGTGGAAAGCCCCAAAATATTTAGATCCTTAAATCTGTCAACATAGAATTTGTTGAATATATTTTCAATAAACAATTGTGTTAATTCTTTGCAGTGTAACTGAAGCATCTTGGACTACCCTGTTATCTCCTAGTAACGTATGTGCGTGTTTTCACAGGTACGTGCTCACCAGTTAGTTTTACCACCTTGTGACGTAGTAATCAAAGCTGTAGCTGACTACGTCCGTAACATTCAGGATACCACTGATTTGGATGCCATAGCAAAAGATGTTTTTCAGCATTCACAGGTAAAGTATGAAAAAAAAATATGTTTTTTAAACAGTTGTGCACTTGTGCTCTAGACTTGTGTTGAAGAATTGCATTCAATAGAAGTAGTGTTTTGTATCAGTTGATATAGGAATCTGTCAGTATATGCCGTGTTGTAGGTACCTTAATGTAATTTTCCACTATTTTGGAAAGAAGAAATGCTGCACTTACTCCCAGTGCTTTAAAGTTAAATTTGTGATAACCACAGGGGTTTTGTATGCTATCGTTGAGAATCAGTGGTACATGAGGATAATAATTTTCAAGCTTTATCCTTGCAGGGGTTGACATAATATTTCTTGTGAGGGTGTGGTGCTATAGTCCTCATGGCTCCATAGGCGTTAATACTGTATGTGATATAAGTTAACTGCTTCGCAGTGCTGTGCTGACCTATAGATGACATGCCTGGATTTGATCCTGATGGATATTTTTCTTATTTATTTATTTTAGTCTAGAACAGATGACAAAGTTACTCGATTTAAGAGAGCAGTTGCTTATTATTCAGCAACTAATAAACCTATGCCATTTCATCCACCACATTACCTAGGTAAGTAATTAAAAAATAAAAAGACTCTTCAGTTTAAACAAAACCTGGCATAACCCTAAGTTATTATTTTAATAACCCTAAATTATTATTAACGGGGTCTTTTAAAACATATTTATTCTCTGGCAATGTTCATTAACATTTGAATACCACACTTCCAAAAAAGTTTTCAGAGTTCACAGTCTTCACAGTGGCTGTGTTCTTTCCCCCAAAGGAGAATAGCAATCTGGACTGATTTTCTCTTAGATATTGCTGAATCAGTTCTAAGCATTAGGTCACTTGAGAGTATAGTGCTGGAAGGGAGTGAAAACTGGTGTCCAGTTCCAGTCATGAAGACAGTTTCTTTTCCACACAACGTTCTTACTTCTTGCTGGATTTACCTGATGTATTTTAGAAGTCTTTTCATGGTCTTTGATTTTTCTGATGTTATAACATACATGCCTAAATTGCAGCCACTAATTGATCTGATGTTGCAGATTACTCACAAGATGTACAAACTAATCATATGATCGTAGCACTTAACACATATCCCTCATTCTTAACACTAAAATGTAAGTTGAGCTGGAATTTTCCAATGACTTTCAGTTACCATACTGGTATGCTAATATATTTTTTCTTCTTTTTATTTAATTGGTTTTTGTTTGTTTTTCGTTCCAAGAGCTACAACAAAAAGAGCATTAAGTCTATTCTAAGTCAGATACTCAAATGATAGAAAGTGCTAGCGTTGTGTGTCTCTGTGACATTGGTTTTGTCAGCTTCTTGCTTATCACCTCTCTTGGGCTTTTTTCTTTTAAGTTTCCTTTGATTCCTAGGTAGAATAGAAGTGTACAGCAATGAGAGAAAAACAATTGAGAAAAGGTGAGGCAAACAAAATAGACTTCACAAGCTATTTTTATTAAAAGGCAAAAATGAATAAAACTGACTTAAGGCATACTGGAAAACAGTAATGCTAACAGAACAAGAAAAGATAAACCAAAGAAGCAAAAGGATACAACAGGTAAATTTTGTGTCAAATAAATAGTGAGCATTTTCATAAGTGTTTTTTTTTTCCCCCCTGTTTATTTCCCCTCCTCCCCATTTGCAATGCAGCAGCCAGACCAAATCAGTTTGGAATGCCTGGGATAGTGCCACCATATGTTCCTTCTCAGATACTTAACATTCCACAGACCTCACTACAAACAAAACCTGTGGTAAGTGTAGCCCTCTGTCCTTTTCCTTGGGAGAAACCTACCGTGCTCCTTGAATTAAAATCTAGGTGGGAAAGGTATATGTAACTTTTAGCATGGGCGTTCACTGACTGCATTTTAACCCTGGAGATATAAAGATTCTGTAGACTCTAGTAGAACAACTTTTGTGGATATCCATGACAGCTGAGATTTAATGTGAACAGTTGGAATGTGCTGCTTGGTTAAATAATTTACTCAGTTTTAAAAGAAAACCGTTTTGTTACGTTCATTTAAGAAAGATTGCTTGATTTTAGGCCCAGCAGATGTCCAATCAGGGTGGTGCCCAAGGTCAGGGTCCATACCCATACAGTCTCTCTGAGCCAGCCATCACCTTGGAAACAGGTGGAAAAAGTCTTTCTGAGCAGAACAACTACAGTAACATTCCTCATGAAGGAAAACATACACCATTGTATGAACGATCTTCTCCAATAAATCCAGCTCAGAGTGGGAGCCCTAATCATGTGGATTCAACCTATTTTCCTGCCTCTTCTACATCATCCTCCTCCGACAATGATGAAGGCAATGGAGGTGCAGTGAAGTAAGTTTTTCATGAGGATGCTTTCTTACTTGCTTCTCCTAAAATAAATTCGTTTTCATAATCATTCAGTATCCTGAAAGTAAAGAAATTTGCTTATTAGCAATATGATAGACCTTCACAAAATAGTCTGGGTCACTATGACTGCCAGTATATTCATGGTTCACTCTAGTCACCTTGTTCCTTAATGAGCAGAAATCCAAAATCAAATAATATTGGATATTTTTCCGCTTCTGCCCTTATGCTTTATTGAAAGAAGGAACGAGTGAGGTTTTGGTAAATGTCATAAAACCTTCCCATTCTTTTCTTTGTATAAAGGAAATATTCCTACCTCACAGTACAACTCAGTAAAACTTCAGTAACTAAAAACTATGAAACTTTACTGAATTTGTAGTGTTTGTGCTTCTGTAATTTTGGGATAATGGGTTTAGCAGAGAAACATGATGTGAATGTCAGAAACTCAAAATTTAAGGCAATGACAGCCCTCAAACCTTTAAGAGCCCACGTTGACAGGCTATGTATAGAACAAAGGTGCAGTGAAATTGTTCTTGCTCTCTTCTACTAATGTACTTTGTTTACTGCCTGACTTCCAGTAGATCATATATCTGTCCTTGGCAATAAAGTTGTGCAGACTTCCTTGTAATTACTGCTTACTGACCTACAAAAAGGAAATTTGAACGGTGGCGGTTAGTGTTTACCTTTGTCTTGTTAGGTGTAGTGGATTACAATGTGAGAATCAAAACCTGTGTCTTTAGAAGGGCTGTGATTGCCTCTAAAAGTTTGAATTTGTGTATAATAGTGTATAATTTGTGTATAATATAATTTGTGTATAATATAATAAAGGTTGGACTAGATGAGCTTAGAGATCTTTTCTAACCCGAGGTATTCTGTGATTCTACAAAATACGCTTCTACATCATATTAAACTCTGAATGTAGCTACAGTTATGCATGGTAGCTTGGACTTTTGTTTTTGTGATGCAGTCTGTTGACTTCAGATAATGTATCATGTAAAGTACTCTTCATTTTTGTCATAAGACTGTCTATTGCATTGTATGCAGTAAGTTTTGAATTACTTTAGAAATGGAAGTTTAGGTAGTATTGCTGTTTGGAGAAGTAGTCTTCATCTGACTGAGAGAAATTACTTGGCATAGTGACAAATATTTAAAGGTCAATTGAGAATTTTTCTTGCATAAACATTATTTAGTCATTGTAAAGGATTCCTTATAGCTCTTACATATGATCTAAATATTGACATAGTATAAACAAATAAGCATGGTTATTTAAGTCTTCAAGACTCCTACAAATTAACATTTCTAATACATAGCATCCCTTAAAGTCCTCTCTGGCCAATTGATCCGTTAACAGTCGCCGAGGATTTATCACATCATACCTTAAGCAGCACTTTAATACTATGTTTTTGTTCATGTTGTCCTTCAGCCATGTCAGTGGGAACAAAATAGGCTGGGAAAAAACGGGAACCCAGTCAGAAAGTCAAACACGTGGAGACCTGGGAGACCAAACAAAGGTAATTTGTTAAGTTCCAAACATTAATTGTAGTGTATTAGTTTGTGCTAAATCTTTATAGCAAACTGGTGAGTAGAATTTTCAAAATAGATCTGTGGGATTTAACGTATATTTTTACACTTCCTTGTGAATTTCAAAGCAGTGGCTTTAAAATATAGTAAGAAGATTTCCAATGAATATTGTAGAATATGCATAAAAATAAAAATTAAATAGGCTGTTTTATGAAATGATAGATAAAAAAGAGAAACAAATCTATGGACATGTTTACCCCTTAGCTAACAGTCTCATCCATGTATATTGCTACCCACATCTACAGTAGTGCATTATTTTGAGTTTTACTAAGGATTCTGCATGGGACATAGTCCATAGGTACAGGATCCATGTCACATAAGCTACAGTATAGTGAGAACAGCTCTAACGCAACATTTTAGCATTAGTCATGGACTGTTACAGGTGTATTAAAGCTCAGCTGAGGAGCCACTTGGTATGATTTTCACATAGTACATATTGTAGCTGTTCCCATGGAACTACTTGAATGTATTGCTATTTACTAAGTATGGATGGAATAATTCAGCCCTTGTTAAAGACTTAAAGTTATCCTACTAAATTTCTTGAAGATACAAAACCATTGTCAAATTAAGAGCATGACAGTCCATTTTCCGAGTGTGAACCATGTTTAGTGTTTGAATCATTTGCATGTGATACCTCAGCATTTTCGTGATGGAGCTAGCTATTAGTCTTTTGTCAAAAAAAAAATCATGAGTTACTTATGCTGCAGAAAAACAGAATAACATTTTCCCTGTACCTTTGGCATAGAAATTCCAGTAAACTTTGGCTTTGTGCTTAAAATATCAAGCTGATGATTTCATCCATCAGTGGTTATTATTTTTGCAGACTACGCCCCGCATGATAACTGTATCTGCCTGTGGATTAGTCACCATATGCAAATGCTAATGTGACCTATTGCATTCCTTTCTTGTCTGTACTACGGGCCATGCGTGAAGCCCTGTGTGTGCTGCACAGCCCCCTGCCCTCCCAGGGGAGCGGAGAGCAGGGGGCAGCCAACAGTGGTGGTGCTTTCCCTGCAGCTGGGTTGTGGGCGGGTGGGACATGCTGCCGTGCACTCCTGCCTGCCCGTCCTGGGGCACATGGAATTACAGCTGTATAAGCAGTGATTAAACTTTACAGGAGATGCATGCCTGCAGTACAACTTGATTGCATCCAATTTAATGCGTCAATGCTTTGAGTTCTACTTGCATACTTTTATTTTTGAATATCAAGCCACTTCTTTAGCCTTCCTTAGCAGAAGACAGTTGCATCTCTTGAGCACAGCAGGGAGAAGTATGAGTACGTTTTGTAGATTAATTTACTTCCTGAAGAGGTATATATAAAATTATTAGAAAAAGAACTATTTCCTAAAGGTTTCATCTTTAGAATGAGCTGTGTGAGTTTCTCAGGTAATTTGAAGTGTTGAAAACCTAGCATAGATCAGACAGCACCAGTCGGCACTTCTTGCCAGGTTGATTTGCCTGTCAAAATTTCTGCCTTGGAGTTGTGTAGTGTGGGATTATATATGACAAAGGTGTGCTCATCTCACTTGGGTGACTGCATAGTACTAAAAAAAAAATGAAATCAATAATACTTTACGGCAGTAGTTCCTCGGTTTAGGTGTTTGAATACCGCTGTAAAAGATTCAGGAAGAACCTGGGTAGTGCAAACGAAGAAAACATTGGTATCTTTCAGGTTTGTTTGGTTTTTGTCTTCCTCCCTATGTGCCCCTAGTAATGGGCAGTCCTGTAAACTTCTCTTCATGTTCCAACATTACTGACTTTTAATTATTGGGGTAGTAGAAGACAGGGACAAAAACCTTTAAACTGATAATGAAATGTAAGGGTAGTGTAACAGGTTTAACAGAGCTCCAATAGGTTGTGTTAGTGTTAGTGTTGTTACAAGCTTTCACCTTTTTTTCTATACATTGTCATATTCATAAATGAAAAGTCTAGGTTACAATTCTAAAGTAGAATCTTTCAGTAATGTCCTCTTTCATTGTGTGCTTCAAATGTAAAAATCTTAAAACAGTGTCCCCCCTTTGATATTTTGTTAGAGCCTGTTTTTAAGATGCACCTTCCAGTACAAGACTGTTGGAGGTTCTGAGTATTTGTATTTTCCATCAAAGCCTGGTGAACAAACTTAGCTTGTTATGAGTGTTTTGTTCTGTTAGTTTTTTTTTTTTTTCTCCTGTTATTTCTTGTACTTTGGGATTTCATGGTTTTGGCCATTTCTGTTTAGGGTTTGCTTTTGACATTGTATGCAGCATGTGAAATTTTATGCACAAATCGTGAAAATACTTCTGCATGACGTATCATAAAGTGCACAAAAAGTAATTTCTAGTATTACTGTAATAGTTTATAGGCATGAAATGAGTATGAACTTTTTTCCTGAAGCTAAAACCAGCTTTCAGTTTTGTAGGCAAGGATTTTTAGGAATTAACTCTTTTTTTTTTTGGTAGTATCTGTGAAAGCTATAACCCAAATGCTCACAAAAGGCTTATTCACTGGTAGGTTTACAGTACGTTTTTATGCATCATGTTTTTGCTCTAAGCTTGTGAACTAAATTTCAAGAAGTGGAACTAAATGCCATTTTAATCTTGCAGTCAGAAAATGCTACCGTTTTCTCTTACATTCTTCTTCTCAGAGTAATTTTATGTTATAAAAAAATAACACTTAAGGCTTTTGAGTTCAGACACTATATTTTCAATGCATTTAAATTGCACTATGTAGTCTTTCCTGCTTCATTTAGAAATACAGCAGAGGGTTGTGCTAATGAAAGTCTAGATAAATTACAGCCTTTGTGTCAGTGAAAACATGTAGTTGGGTAGAATTTTGGAAATGGTTATGAGGTCATCCACGTTTCATTAAGAGGTCATCAGTCACTCTTTTGTATTGTGCAATTACAAATTAAAGAAAATAATAATTGTTGCTGTTAATAAGTTGAAGCTTTAACATAAGACCTTTTCAGTAATTGTCTTCTGCTAGCAAGCAATGGCTGTAAGTTTACATTCTCTGAAAATCTTTTAGTCAAGGTTGGGTAGTGTATTCTACTTACTGACACATCATGGCATGAAGATTTACTATTTTCATTGTGAGTGCAGAAGGAAATTGCTCTTCCTCTTGGCTGATCTTCTGGTATGTTTCTGTACACTTTCAAAAGCACTGTATTTTGTATGTTCTGTTACAGGCAGAAGGTTCCTCTAGTGCTTCTTCAGGAAGTCAGGCAGCTGATGTCAAAGGGAATCAAACCAGTAATCCACAAATCCCATGCCTGTTGTCAATGCCCACCAGAAACCACATGGATATTACTACTCCTCCATTACCTCCAGTAGCACCTGAAGTATTGAGAGTGGCAGAACACAGGCACAAGAAGGGGTTAATGTATCCCTACATCTTTCATGTCCTAACCAAGGTATGACATTTTACAATTACGTGCTATAAAATAATCATTTTATAAAGGTAATTGCCCATCTGTTTCTGGATAAGAATAACAAAATTTTACATCCTTTCTGATGTTTTGAGTTTTGGTCCGTTTTTAGTGCTTTCAGCAGTTTATTTCCTCCTGCTTTCTAACCAATGATCTGGGCCGGTATATTGTTCCAGTAGATATGAGTTGACTGTTATTAGAAGTGTTTACTTTAAAAATGGCTCATTTTTCTGAATAGTTTGTTTAAATATTTTATATATGTGTGTGTGGATATATATTATTTGCCCATTTTCATCTAAAAACTCCAGCATGTGTACTGTGGTGCCTCTGCCAAGTCTTCTCTGTTTTCCCCTCACAATTTGATCCCTCCCATCCCTTGTAGCTACCCCTGACAGAAACATAGGAGCTATAAGAAATTCCTCTTATAGAGTCATAAAATGCAATTATAGATGAACTTGATGATGATACAAATTTTTGGCCATTGATTTGCTTGTTTTATCTGCTAGCCTTAATGTCCCAGGGAAGCTACAAGCATTTTCACACAGCATAGGCCACTTTCTGCAGTATCTTTAGTTTAAAAAAAAAATGGTAACAGCTACATAAAGACAGCTTGAAAAGCAATGGGTGAGCTTCTTGCAGAAGTAATCAGTGGTGTTCCTGCACTCTGCTCAATTTAATCAAGTTTCAAAAGACACGAGTTCACACTTCATTGTTCCTTCTAAGTGCAAACATGTGCACCCCAGAGCTAGACAGACAACTAATTCTCTACCACTGAAATCTTCAACACATGTGGTGCTGGTTTTTGTTCCTCAAGCCCATTCAGCGTACATATTTGTACAGCACGTAGCAAAATGGTGTTGTCCACATTCCTGGTCATTTGTATTAGTCTTAACAATCCATTTCAGGACGATAAGGACAATAGACTGGGATTTGAAATGCATAAAAATGGATGTTTCTGCATCAGGGTTTGGAGTTCCTAAATCCCAGGTGTTTATTTTGCACCATGCTTCGTATAGCTGTCACGTTCTTGTACTTACCATGTTTACCAAAGAAAAGTGGAGAGGAAACAAAAGGCCTATGAAGACCATTGATGCCAGTTCTATTTCTTAGTTTGCATAACCATATAACCTTAATACACTTAAATACTACTTGATACTTAATTGGTACACAAAAATGTCTCAGATTTTGTTGCTGTTACACACAGAAACAAATCTTTCAGATGTTCTTTATTCTTAACTTAGTATTGACTGAGTTAACCTAGCTATATTGTAATGTAATCACTCCAAGGTGTCACCTACTGTATTCACTACTGGGACAGTTTAAACATTTTTATAATTAAAGTAGCAAAAGTGTGCTTGCTTCTTGTCAGTGCTGAATATAAAGGCTTTGGGGTGCAATGCAGGGAATGGATTAAATGGTTTTTTTGTTAGTTTTGCTGCTGATCCACAAAATCTTCTGTTTTCCCCTAAATACAGGGAGGAAATAAAGGGGAGTTAATTTATTCCTTTTCTAAGGATGAAAGTTTTTGCCTGCTTCTGCAATGGTGGATTTATCTTGAGTTGCAAATGAACAGTCTTCTACCTGGTTTCAGAAATCTCAGCTATATCAGGTTTCCCTGATAAATTTCTACACTGCAGTTACTTTAATAATTTAGAAATAGTATCCTGTACTGAAATTCCAGAGTCTGATCTTAGACAAGAGGAGATGGATTTGACTGTATTTAGTAAAGTGAGGCGTTGTGCTCTATGCCATCACGTATTGTCACTTTGTGGAGTAGAAACCATAATGACCTTATTTCCAAAATAAAAAGGTCAAAACATTAATTGTATACGTGTACAAGAAAAACTCATTTTTGTGTAATTCTTTAGCCGCATAATATCTAAAGCCATATAATATCTAAAAATATCTAATATTGCTGACATAACGTATTTTTAGGGTGTGAAGCCAACAGGTAACTTTGACGTAGTTATACACTTACAGCTGTATACAGCTTCCACCAGTTTCTGCCTTTTAATCTGGTTTGTGTTGATTGCAGAGGCTTTGAGCATGTAGGATGCTGTAGTGTTTCCCTGTATCTCATTCTTTACTGGAGAGTTTAATGTAAGTGTAGTCAGTGTGGCTCCCTCAAATGTTTTTCTAAGTATGTGTTCTCCTTAGGTAGGACGATTTAGCTTAATTTGCTTAAAAAAATAGACAGAAAAATGATAGACTGATTACTGATAGACAGGGCTCTTCTGCAGGTTGCTTTTACTTGATAAGGAGTTAAACTTCATGAATTACGTTACAGGTTTTCATTTTTCTACCACAAAGAAAGGATAAGTTAGTGGCATTTTAAAAATTGAAGAAAAAGCCCTTTTAGAAAGCAGCAGGCATTTAATATGAGAGATGCATCTCTGGAAATGGGAAAGGTTTATTCTTCAGGAAATTTTTGTTGAGGTCGCTGTCAGAAAAAAATGAGAAAGTTGAGCAAACCTTAAAAGGTTTGTGGTTCTCAGCATCTTTTTAAATAGGAATAGGAGTAGCTTTCCCAGAAAATCTTACAATGATTGAATGCACAGATACAAACAATACAGAATGTTGCTGATATTTTGAGAGAGAATATTGGAAGGTTCTTTCATGCTTTTTTTTCTGATACAGAAAGTATAAAATGCTAAAGCTTTATTTACTCACATTTGAAACAGCACTTGTATAATTCCCAGTTAGTTTTTTTGGCCAGGTCTTCCCATAATGTTACTTTTTTACAGTGAGTCCCCAGCACTGTTTCAAACCCTTGTGTCATAAAGTCAGGCTGGTGTTTTTAGACAGCAGGAATATTTTTTAAAATAACTATTTGCAGTCTAGATTTAGTATTTATTCTTCAAATGTGCTTTGAATGTCTTGCAATTCTATAAGCACATTACTATATTGTCACATATACTGTTTTTCTCCTAGAAATACGTGTATGTAAAGATCAGTAATTAGACAGGCACAGGTAATCCAGACTCACACTCAGGGAGAAGAGGAATAGGAAAGTGATATGAATAATCAGCCTGGAGAACTACTGGAGGAAAGCAAGCAGACTGTAGTAGGGTAATCCTCTGGTGTTACCTTCTCACAAGTAAGATCCACATTACTGCTGAATCACATTTTTCTTGACTAGATGAGATTCATTTAAGAGCTGGATTGAGTTATTGAGCATAACTAAAAACTTTCTGTTCACTTTAACATGTTGTGTTTTTCTGCTTTCTTTCACACAAAAGGGTGAAATCAAAATTGCTGTTTCTATAGAAGATGAAGCCAACAAAGACCTGCCTCCTGCTGCTCTGCTTTATAGGCCAGTTCGTCAGTATGTTTACGGAGTCCTGTTTAGTTTGGCAGAAAGCAGAAAGAAAACTGAAAGACTCGCTTTTAGAAAGAACAGACTTCCACCAGAATGTATGTACTGTAGAATCCAGTCTTTATTTCTCTTCCCTTTTGCCATGTTTTCATTTGTACTATGATTTGAATGAGAATAATTACCAAGATTTCATGAATGTGATTAGAGCTGGAGGAATTTATGACTTACTTGATCCATGGATAATACAAAAAGATGTTCTTACTTTGAAGTTTTATTTCTTGTGTTAGTTTAAGAACTTGAAATGCTACCCTTTCTAAACAAGTTCTGGGCTTTATTTTTTAAAGTATATGCTTAAGTTGCTGTCAGGCTTGCAGCAAATAATGTCGTATTTTGATGTAGTTTTCAAAGTATATGGCAGAACTTGATTAAAAGAAACTTGTATTCTGAGTAAATGCATACATATTCGTGTGCTTTTTTTCCCCTCGAGGACGAGACATGCATATGTTAACTTCCCCTGTCTTCCCCTCTGTCCTCCCAAATGTCTAATTAAATGTACTTCAGTGAATTTTGCAAGTCTGTTTAGTAACTTCCAGGTGTTGACATAAAAACTTGGTTTGAAATTTGCAGAAATCAGGTGTAATGCAACTAAAGGAAGACTCAACTTGTGAGCAGACTTGTCAGAAGATCTTATGGCTAATTCAGTCAGAAGGATCAATGTTAATCTCATATTAATCTGGAAGTTAACTTTTTAAGTTTTCTGCTTCCAGGAATTGCTTTTATTCCAGAAAATTCACCCTCCTCGTTCTGCATTGTTTTACTTGTAATGAAATGCATACAAGGATATGATTGAATGAACTTTACAGTAGCATCTTATAAAGGTTAAAGTAATGCTGAAACATTAAGTGAATGGCAGCAGCAGAAGTATTTATATCTAGGCTGCTGTCACTAGGCTAAATTTAAGAAGCAGATACTTAGAACATAGGAAAGCGTTATTCAGTCTTCGTGTATAAAAGAACAAAAATAAGAATCAATTGTAAACTTCATGTTCATGCCCTTTTTTCATTTTTAATTGTTAGGTGTTTTTGTACATTCATAAGGAAGATGATGATCTTCCAATGTTTGAAAAACTGTTAATCTTTGTTATTTTGTGGAATTAATATTTACCCTGTTTGAGTAATGTCTTGCGACACATATTGTCAAAAACTTAACCCTTTAAACTCGAACAACATAATAGTACTTCAGGTTACAAGGTCATTTCAGAATTAAAATAATGAAGTTATTTGTGGTACTCATTTGACCTCATTAGACATTTGTCCTTAAGTGTACTACAATATTTGGAGTGGTGAAATAGCTAACTGCTGAAGGTCTGCCTTGGTTTTCAGAATATTTTCATCTTGTAAGCCTAGAATGTTCTAAGTAGACTGCTGGAATACATATATGATCTCTATTTTCTCTTCATTTCTGCTGCTTTTCAGAGGTTTATTCTCAGTGGAGGCTCAGAACACTACTGCTGACTTGGTATGGTTACAGGAGCTCCAGCAAATCTTGCTGCAGGACACATTCAGCTACCTGACCTACTTCTATCTTAGGACTAGCCATGCTCTTAAGAAAACAAAAATTGGAACATCCGCCCAAAGATTAGTGCTTCGCTACAAAGCTACAATTGCTAGTAAAGATAGATTTGAGCTAAGATGCACGCTTGTGGCTTGAGAGGGCTAGGTTACACGAATGCATTTCTTTTGGTCGTCTCTATTACAGAGTAGCAAGAATTAGGTAGCCTGTGCCAGACAGAGAGAGAGAATAGTGTCTCAAATGGCAAGAGCAGATTCCTCAAATTGATTTGTCACACTCATTAGCTTCTACTAACTTCTGAGAACTACAGCACAAGCTATAACGAACTGACAGTGGTGATTCCCCTTTAGTGCCTTAATTTTTATCACTGTATGAAACAGTAATTAACAGAAAAAAACAGAAGAATTAAGAAATTAATTTCTAAAGGCATTTATAGCGTCCCTAGGTTTACGTGGAGAATTGATGATTCTACTAATACATCTAAAATTCTGTCATCTTTGTTGTACAAACCATTACACTGGCAATGTAATAATTGTGTGTGAAGAATTTGCGAGTATATTGTGTGTGAGGGTTATAGGAAGCTGTGAAAAGTACATAATAAACTTGATATGTCAGTATCATTACTAAATTTATAGACAGATAATGGATCTTTCTTAAAATGGACTTCTTTCTGCCTTTTAAATCACTATTTTTATGTAGTTGAAAAGTCAATTAAAAACAACAGATCTGCTGGAAGAGGTAGTCAGTGAGGTTTTTCAGTAATAATTGCCTGCTAAGTAATGCCTTTGCTGTACATGTCCTCATGTCTGCTCCCAGAGGACATGAAAAGCTGAACTGCAAAGTTCTTCGTTGTGCTTTTACTGCCAAGTGTGCAGCGTTGGCTGTGCTCCCTTTCCTTGTGAGGGGATACAGCCAAAATGTCTGACATGCTCTTCTTTTCAAGCTCTGAAATGGGTTATTTCCCTGGTTCTAATAAATCTATGTGTAGATGAAACCATCTGCCCTTTCCACTCTGCAAAAATGCACACTTGTACAAGCTGTCATAACTCCTGGTTGGATCCGAGAGTTTGTTATTTTAAGCCTAGCCATCTTGTGATGTACTGTTCTCCATCAGGGATGTATTCAGCTGGCACTGCCTCTGCCAAAAGGAAAACCGTATCTTGGGCAGTAGCCCTCTTGCAAAATCAAGCACGTGTAGCTCAAGCTGTACTGTCAACGAAGATGACAAGGCTAGAAGAGGCTTGATTAATCTTCATTAGCTAGCTCATTTTCTGATGATGGTGGGTACCTCACACCTGACGTTGAGTTCATGGAAAAAAATGCAAAGAGAATACCAGAAAAATCGGAGTCACAGGTAGCAGTGAGGGCTCTAACAGACAGCTGGAGCATGCAGAGCACTGCTGCTAATGGCTTCAGAGCCTGTAACAGCATTCGCAGGTGTTTCTCAAGCTAGTTAGCTTAGTGCAGGTTGGAGCTGACCTTTTTTGCTCTTGGACTGGCCATCAGTGTCCTAAGGGTGATGGTTAAAGCAGACATCGGTACGCAGTGCAGTTACTTGGGCTACTGTGTGTAGTCAAGTCTACTGATCAGCACAGGAGGAAGTTTAGTATAAAAAACAGCATAATTAGCTCTGTGGTGTTGTGGCTGAACATCCCCTGATCCTGAGTGTTTGTTGTAGCTAATGCAGTCTTCAGGGGAGACGTTTCTTATCTCCAAGTGGAAGTCCTGGAAAGAAAACACAAAGCGTTCCTCTGAAGACAGAGATACTCTGCAGTTGAGGAAGATGGCATTTTTGGCAGCAGTCCCAGTACAGAGTTGTCAAATGTGTAAGAGAGGCCCTGGAGAAATAGATATGGACAAGTCCTAGATTCATCTGGTATGTTAAAGGCTAAATTTGAGTGAACAGGACTGCAGTTACTTTTTTGACTTGGTACAGCTGTAATTCCTCCTTTCCGTCATTTTGGGGGGTGGGGAGGGAGGGAATGTTAGCCAGTCCACTGGACTGCCCTCCATATTAAACCACTCTCCAAGAATAATGGTTATCTTTCCCAAAATAACCATTACTTGGCGTAATTTTGAAAGCAGGGTGGATCTCCAGCATCAGCAGTTATTGTATTACTGAGGAAGGTACCTTTTGAGGGAAAATTAAGGGTTTTGTTCTGTTTTTACAGAACATTTGTGTTCTGTGAAGCTCTGTCTCCTTGCTGTTGTCTGCTGTTAGAGGAGTGGTGAAAGCTGGAGGGGTGGTCTTCTGAGGGTGCTTAGATGTGTGCTCAAAAAATTTGCATCCAGTCCCCTCTGGAGGAGCATCCAAACTGAGAAACTGAGTGTAGCCAGGAGTATTGTCTCTGTTGTCAAGAGGAGGCTGAAGGGAAGAAGAGAAGAACTCCAAAACGCAAATATCTGGTGTATGTCAATTGTCAACAGTTTGGCTTTTTCACTGCTGAACAGATTAAGCTGTCCTGCACAGTAGCCTCATTTTTTTCCTTAGCCATTTGCAGGGAGAGCTAAGAGGTTTTGGTCCAAAAGTACCTCTTGCTTCCAAGACCTAAAGCAATTAAACTAGTATTTGAAAGCCTTTGTAAAATCCGAATCCGTCCGTTCATGTGTCCGTGATTACTGTCCCAGGCCCAAACAAGAAGTGAACGCCGGCCTGCTACACCCTGCGCAAATAACAGAGTAGCTCTGCTGGCTGTTAAAGCCCATCTTAAATAGCTGAGCGGCATATAAAAACTGGGAGCAACCAAAATAGAACATGATTTTGTTGTGAGGCTACAGACTAAATATATCAGAATATTTATTTTCATTGCCGCGTGTTATCTTTGTAAAACTTAGCTTGAGGTCTGTAAAACGTAGCTGTACTGCGAGAGTAGTTCTAGTCCCGAAAAGCACAAGAGGGTGCTTTAAGGTATTCTGGAGCTTCGTTTTTAATCCAGTTCGTGGCCTCTGCCGTGGTTTGCCTGCCCCTCATTATGAAATATTTGCAAAGCTGATGTCTGATTACTGAAGGAGACGTTGTAGCTGTGAGAGCTATCCTGGCACCCGCGGCACTCTCCTCTCAATCCCTAACCGAAAGGCTTCCAGCAGAAAGAGCGGATCTGTTCTCCTGTGCCGCTTTGCTAGCGGAGGAATCTCTCCGGGCTGTAACCTGAAGCTTCGCTAACAAGCTCCTTGAGTCTTTCCACACTGCATAACTGGGCTCTGAGTTAAGAAGGGTGCAAACAAATTTTGAGCTGTGTTAAACTTGGGGTCACTCCAAGGCCAAAGATATCATTTCTCAGTCTTGACTTTTTTTAAAAAAATATTGTGTTCTGTTTTAGTTGCCATCAAGCATAAAGAAGGGAGGGGCTTTAGCAGCAATGTAGAGCTGAACGTAATTTTTGTAGGTGAAAGACAGCATAGCAGACAAAAAATACTAACCTCTTCATAAAAAGCAGCGCTGTCAATGGAAAGGCATGTGCAAATATACAAAGTTTGTTTAAAACAACAACAACAACAACATAAAAACCCGTATTTGAGATCTAATTCCATTGCAGTATTTGAACAACTATGAAGAAATATGACATAAGCTATAAATCTGATTTAAATGAGATCACTAAGGTCGGTCATACTGTTCCTAAAAGACCGATCTAGAAAAGTATTTGTATTTGTGTGCTGATTTTATTGTATTGCTGTAGGTGTTTGATCAATGATGCAGGTATTTCAGAGGAAGGTACTGCATATTGGTTTGAAAATACTTACTGTAACATTCCTAGCGTACGCTTGGTTGCAATCACTTACCAAGTGCGTGCAGGTAATTTAAAGGATGGTTCATGCAGAATTTGACTTGCCCATACAACAGTGTGAGCGGGATGTATCCCAATCTCAAAGCGATACTTTGGGGATCAAAGTCTCTTGCATAGAAAGTTTTCAATATGTGATACTTCTTAACTCTGGGTTCTTTTTCTTTCAATTGTTGTCGTGGTCTAGTTTCACCGGTGATAATTAAGGAATGGGCTGCTTACAAAGGAAAATCTCCACAAACCCCTGAGCTGGTGGAAGCACTTGCGTTCAGGGAATGGACCTGTCCTAATCTGAAGAAGCTGTGGCTGGGAAAAGCAGTGGAAGACAAGAACCGAAGAATGAGGGCGTTTTTGGCCTGTATGAGATCAGATACACCAGCAATGCTCAATCCAACTAATGTGCCCACTCATCTTATGGTGCTCTGTTGTGTACTAAGGTCAGTGTTACCTTGCGGTAAAACGGAAGGAAGGAAAGGTTTTACAGTTCAGCATGACCTCTCTGATATATTTAACTTTGTATTAAACTGAGTATAGAAAGTGTTAATTCCTACTTGCAACTTCACTGGGACAAGGGGTTTGTTTCATTTTTAGAACTCTTGGCAGTCTTTAAAGCATGCTGTATACTTCAAGGTTTCTTTCTTCAGTCTCTGGAGAACTGAAAGGAAGAGGAAAAAAAAATCTTGGGTTGCAAAGAGGCCGCTGTAGCATTTGAATTAATTTACCCGTACTATACTCAAGGCTTCAAGAAAAAAAAAAATGGGAGTCTCAGACGCTGTGTTGGTGAAGTTGTAAAGCAAAATAGCAAGCTCTTCAGAGAACAGCTGTTTAACAGTTTATTGGGATTGAAAGGGGATGTGAATGGTAGTCAGCCAATGGTGTGTTTAGGTTCCCTGGGATAGAGTTGCTCCTCTGGTTGAGATGATGATAACCAACACCTGAAGTATACTACTGAAGAGAAAGTCATAAAATCCGAAATGTTTATTTAATTTTCAGAATGAAAATTGACCTAGACTTGAAAGTTGCTCACCTTTGTGGGAAGGTGTGATTATTTCAGTGTGACTAGTCTATAAATCTGTCAGAATGCAGGGTTGGCTTGTTGCACAGGAGAATTTTTAAGCCATTTTTGAGAGCAATAAATGTAAATTTGTCTTCGGTTCTAGCCTATTATGTCTTACCTTTTGAGCACTAAAAGTTCTTTTTCTCCTTATAGAGTAGTAACTATACAAAAGAATAGACAAATAATATCTTTAAGCAGAGTTACTCATTCATTTGGGTAGCATGTCTCTTTCCTGTGACATATGGCATATATAAATTGTTGTTTACTTAGACGTGAAGTTTCATTGGCTACTTGTTTGAAGTGGAGAGCATAAAATTCACTAAGTCATTTCTGAGTAGCATGTTACCTGGAAGCCATGTTCACAAAATCATTTTACCATTAGTTTTTTTTTTTGTAAAGACCAATAATCTTAACATTATTTTATTGTTAGGTGTATCAGAAGCCACTTATGTTTTAAATTTTATTTCAGTGGCCTGTCCTGCCTCTTCACGTGAAAGCAGGTCATTCTGTTGTGAATTGCAGAAGTGATTCACAGCCACTCTGTCTTTGGTTTGATCTTTAATCTTCAAATCTGTTTAACAGTTTGGCTGTTCTAACTATTGAAATCTAGATAACGAAAAATATTTATGTTTTTGTTGTTGCATTCTGCTGACTTCTGATCAAGTAAAATGCTGCTTGATTTATCTGCTCAAGGAAGCTATTGGCTAATGACTGGCTTCCTCTCTAGGTATATGGTACAGTGGCCGGGGGTTCGTATACTTCGTCGCCAGGAACTTGATGCTTTTCTTGCCCAAGCGTTGTCTCCAAAGCTCTATGAACCTGACCAGCTTCAGGAACTCAAGGTAGCTCTTAACTATAATTTCCATAACTTAAGAGATTTATTTCCAGCTGACACACATTGATAGCTGTAGCAGGTGATGCATAAATGCCTGTCTCACCAAAGGCCTTGCATGTTTACATACGGTTTCCAAAATAGTAATCTTCATATTTTTAAGTGCTGCAAAGATTGATCAGTCCTGTTTCTTTCACTGAGTAAATAAGTAAAATGAAGTAATTACAGATAAAGTTGTTTAGTGTAGTGCCCTTATTGTAAATACAGAATGCCTATCAGTCTGTGCAACATCATCTTCCAGGGGATTTCTCTACCCAGCCATCACATGCTCACAGTGCAGTTTCCTCTTCCAGCCTTTTAGTTAAATGTGAGATCTGGTCTTTGGTTTTTGGTCCTACATTGTTAGCTCTTCGAGATTTGTTTAGAACCTAAAAAAAAATCTCTGACAAAAGGAACAAACTGACAGCGAGTTAGCCTGTATGCTCAGAAGAAGTACACATGGTCTTATCTGAGGTGACAAACACTGGATGTAGCAGAGTTGGAGGGGAGAGCCTTTCAAAATCTCAGTGAGAGCATGGTTTAAGATATTTACCTCAAGCTCCTAAAGGGGAGTAACTGCACCTGTAGATACCAGTGGAAACTACCGACAGTATTGTAGGCAAGGCTGGATGCATCAAAAACAGCAGAGTATCAACAATGTAGCATTCGGTATCTGTTTCCAAAATACAGCACAATAAACACATAACATGCAGTGGCAGAGATTTTGGGAATGTTATCTACAAGAGTTAACAAAGACTTGATGCAACGAGGAGGAAACCCCACTGAGAAAACTGCTGGTCTTTGGAGATCTAAGAAAGGAATTCCTGGATAAAATACTTTTTACATTCCAACACAAAATGAAAGGCAGAGACAAGACAAGTGATGAATAGCATACAATATTTTTGCTTAATGGAAAACCGATAAACAGCATACAGTATTTTTGTTTAATAGAAATTGTTCTCCAAGTATTAATTTTAAATCGTACATGAAGAGTAATGTGGATGATTTGCATAATATGTCTTGGTTAACTGAAAGATGCAATGTTTCATGCGCTGTTGTTACTGTCTTCATATGAAGCAGCTGCTTCTCTTTTTGTTGAAGTCAGACAGAAAGAGCAGCTGAGTTTGAACCCAGCTGCATATCTGCAAAACGATCTGGATAGTCTTTTGGATCTTAAAGGTTGCTTATGCATAAGGAAGGTAATGTGGTTTAATTTTAAAATTTAATACCAAGGTCTTTAAAATGTTCCCAAGAAGGGGATGGTATTTTCAAAGGTGTTTTAGAGGACAGCAGTGATGATATTTTCTTATTCTAAAGCTAAAAGTGTATTTGCTGCAAGCAAATCCTTTTTGCTTCCCCACATCAGCTGTTAGTCACTACGTAATTCTACCTTTGTTTACCTATCCTCCATCTTAAATACAGTTGTTCTATTCATAAAAATATCACTTCATTTATAGGAGACGCATTCTAACATAGCAAAATCTTGAACCAAGCTATTATAAAATCCATTATTAAACGCATTGGAAAGGAAATGTGGTATGTAGGAATTAAAATTGAATGCCAACATAGAGCTCATTCCTGAAACTTCCCTTAAAAAAAGTCACAGAAGCACAGGATGATTTGACATGAATTTTTTAATGAAATACTCTGCTGCTGATTTCCTATAAATGTCTTTTAAAGCTTTTCTTTGCTTTAATGTGGTTCAGCATTGTTGGAAAAAAGCAAAAAACTGTCCTGTATAGTATTGCATATTTACCAATGATATTACTGCAGCTAAAGCATGCATCGGATATGTTGTAGACACTACATGCCGCAAATTCAAGATGTGTATTTTACTTAGAGCTTTTAGTGGCTTCTTGATAATGAATTGAATTCAGATAATTTTTTATGCTTTGTTGTTAAGAAAATAGCTTTTTACTTTTATTTCTCGCCTCTAGAGTGGATGGATGGGAACAGCAGCCTTCCTGAGTATTGCAATTTTGCATATACAGGTTATAGATTCCCATGGATTCTTCTAGTCAAACTGGCCATGACATGTGGAAAGTCTGATAACCTCTTAAAATCACTCCGTTTTCAAGAGTTTTGAAAATAATGCAACTATTGGAATAACTTTGAATCACATCACGTTATTGTCTTACTAAATAAACTATTCTTTTAAACAGATTGAGAATCTCGATCCCCGAGGAATTCAGCTGTCTGCTTTATTTATGAGTGGTGTCGATATGGCACTTTTTGCAAATGATGCTTGTGGGCAGCCAATTCCGTGGGAGCACTGCTGTCCGTGGATGTATTTTGATGGAAAATTATTCCAGACCAAGCTCATCAAAGCAAGCCGGGAGAAAGTTCCGCTCATTGACCTCTGTGATGGTCAGGTGTGTAGCTGCAGAAGTGTGACAGAATATTGCATGCTAGATTTTCAGAAATGTTAGGTGTGTTTTATTAGTCATTTATTTCACACATCATCTCCCTGCTTAAAAGGGATATACAAAGTGGATGGCTAATAGATACCTGTCAGCTCTATTTGTCTCTTGTTGTTGAGCTAGCAAGTGTGTCACAAAGGACTGAGCTGCCATGGTTTTACAATGAAAGGAAATTTCCAATTTATTTTAAAGGCTGTGAAGTCATTCTTACAGTCCTTAAGCTCAAAATCTCTTCTCGTTTCCTACAGCCATCATAAAACACAACTGAATTAGATTTTTGATACGCCTAGTTCATTTGAAGTTATTATCTAACTGTAAAAATGGAACCTGATAAAACTAACGGTTTACCGAGTGACCAGAACTTTTTTTCCCCAACTGTTTGGGAGGTATGAAATCTTTTAACAAAACAGCTTACTTCCTACTTTTGATTCAAGGGAAGCTCCTTTTAGATTAGATGTTGATGGTGGCTGTGGTCACACTCAGGCTTGTTCTGCAGTCCAGGTTTACAATGATTATTCTGTTTAAAGGGCTGCATTAAGTTCTCAGGAGATTATAGACTGAAGTTTCTCAGTTAATTTCTGGAAAACCTCTTTTAACTTTTAAAATGCAGGTGTTTTCAACTTCTGAACTGTCTCAGTATTTAGACTCCCATCCCTCTACTGATAAATAAGGATTTTCTTGTGAGCATGTGATATATTGTTGAGTAGGTATGCAAGATAAATTATTGTAATTTACTAGCTAGCCTTGTGGTACTTATGTACTCTTCTGTTCTTTTGCTTTCTTCTTTGAATTTGTGCTGTGAGTACAGCTTTGTACAATTGAAACCAGAATTCTAACATCTGTTTCTGACCTTCCCTTTATTCATAGGCTGAGCAGGCAGCCAAGGTTGAAAAGATGCGTCAGAGCATCCTAGAAGGATTAAATTTCTCCAGGCAGAACCATCCTCTCCCTTTCCCACCTCCACCTGCCATGCCTTTCTATCCAGCTTCTATGTATCCTCGACACTTCGGGCCAGTCCCACCACCTCAGGGCAGGGGGAGAGGCTTTGCTGGTAAGTGATGGGGCAGCAGCACAAAACAGTGGGCGTGAAGCGTTACCTTGTTTTTCACATTCCCCAAATTGAACTGATTTGCTTGTTCAATTCCATAGGAAAAATACATAAAAACAACTGTTTGGCATGTATTGTCCCGTGCCAATCACTGCATTTTGTTGTTATTTTTATTAGCTGTAGCCTGGCATCATGGAATGTGTTGTATTGCTGCATACTTCCATAAGGATTTCTAGTAGCTGTGCCAGACCACAATGTTTTTACATCTATTGTATGAAAAAGGGAAAAAAAAAAAAAGGGAACAAAAAGGAACAGATCAACACTGGATGATATGAAAAGGCTCTTAAATGAACTGTACTTTGCTTCAAAATGTTCGTGTTTATAAGTACTAAGAGTACCTAAATGAATGGACACAGTGTAACTCTCAGAGTTGAAGACGACCTTTCCTCCTCCCCGCCCCTCTCTATTTTGCTACGGTCATTTAACCATTGGCACCCTCAAGTGTAAACACTGGAAAGCACTGGTTAAACCATTCCAGGCTGTTTCTAGAACGATTCCCTTTTTCAAAATCACCCCCAGGTACAGAGGACCGTAGGTGTATCGATGCTGGCCATTCAGAGCAAGACGTTCTTGGGGTGCCACCACTGTAGCCATTGAAGCTCATTGCCAAAAAGTAGCTGCAAGCACCTGTGTGCTCGTTGTGCCGTAGAGGCTGGTGTAGCTGTTCCAAACCCGAGCAGAAGGCCTGCTCCCTGTGGACGGGAGAGCCCGTGCTCGCCGAGGCAGCAGGAGGGCTTTGGCCGGGGCTCCCCGCAGCACCGCGTAGGCCTGGGACGGGCCCAGGCACCTCTCACCCGGTGCACAGGAGCGCGGCCCCCGCTGCTGGCACTGGGAGGAAGGAAGGAGGCAGCAGCGGCTCTGCTAGGGGCCTTCCCAGATGCCTGCCCCCCTCACAGCTTTTCCCCTGTCTTTCTTTACCCTGGGTCTAACAGGAGTCTATGGCTTCGGAGGCCCTTATGGGGAAACAGTAGCCACAGGTGCTTACCGGGCCTTCCGGGTGGCGGCAGCGGCAGGACACTCCGGAGCCTTCTCTGGCAATGACAGCAACAGGACTAGCAAGTTTCAGGGCGGTAATTATACCCCAAACCCTTTTCTTAGAGCTTCTGGCAACAGCTTCCTTCACTTTACGGTTTGGTCTGAGGCTTCCTACTGACTCCAGTTTCCCTCTCTCCTTAACCGTCTCGGCTCTCCCCTCCGCAGCCGGCCCGGCTGCTGCGAGGCCGCGCTCTCCGCTCTGCTGCCCGGGCTGTCCCGGCCCCGCGCACCCCTCGGTGCCAGGCTCTTGCGCCTAGAAACCCTCCTTCGGGCACAGAAGAGCTGCAAACGCAACGAGCCCTTCTGTCTCCTGCGCTTTCAAATGTGAGGGTGCAGTCTGTCATGAGCTGAACCGTGCTGGAACCTATTAACAGGCACTTCCTAAAATGTGGGGACAATTGAGCTTTTCGTAAAACAACACAGTATAGAAGTTACTGACTTCTGTTACTGCTAACCCATTCCTTGCTGGCATCAGTGTGGTCGTAGGCGTGAGACTGACTTACACATTTGTGTGCCCATTGCTTTTCTCCTGTACGAGGTGAGACAATAGAAATCTGCAAATTCCAATCCCGCGTTTGGGGTGGAATTTTTCCATACGTGTAGCTGTTCTTTCTGGCCTCTGAGCTTTTATTCTAAGAGCGAACATACCTCTAATGCTTCATGTTGTGAGTAACTTTGCCCCCATAAATAACGTGCATTTGAAGCTGAAAGACTTGTACAGGGAAGTACAAACCTTTTTGAACTTAATACACTAGGAACTAAATTACTGATTAACGTTTGACTAATCGTGGCTGTGTAAATGCTGTATTTTGTAACCCTTTCAGTGCTGACGGTCTTACCAGTAACATCTGACTCAGCTGCACTTAACCTTCTTGAACTATGTTTCGCCCTAGTGTTGATTTTTAAGTGCAAAACACAGATATAAAGATGAGCAATGTGAATTAAAGTTATAGTCAAATTTTGGACAGTAGCAATTTCAGCTGCTTTCTCTGGAGGTGGAAGAATAAACCTACTTTTTACACTGAGATCAGTTTAAATGCTAGATTTTTGTTAAGACTTAGCATTAGCATAGATAATTCTGCCTAATAAGTTGTTTACGGGTCACCTTTGTGTCTTATGCTGATACTCGATGTTCACTAAAAAGTGCTTTTAAGCCTTCCAAAACCACTTCATTAGGATTGCAGGAAAAAATCTTCAGATAGCTTGTAAAATTTCACTTCAGTTTCTCAATGCTTGTTTAAATTGTGTTTTTAGTTACTGAAACTGAAGTATTCGAGATCATTTTTCTTTGCAAAATTCATACATGGCTTTCAAAAAAGATGGAGGGGAGGACTCTTTAAAGTTACAGTATTTCTGAAAGACACAGAATGAAAAATAGTTTACCAATATCCAAAGAGGAAAAAAACTGTACATGTAATCTGAACCAACAAGCTTTCCATTCATTGGTAACTTCAATGTTGCAAATGTAAAGATCAAGTTTTGGTTTTGCTTTTATGTGCAGGAGTCCAACCTATTCCTTCTCAGGGAGGGAAACTTGAAATTGCCGGCACTGTAGTCGGCCATTGGGCTGGAAGCAGACGTGGACGAGGGGGTAGAGGGCCATTTCCTCTGCAGGTCGTTTCTGTGGGAGGACCAGCGAGAGGGTAAGTGCAGTCTTGTGGAATGTACTTTTCATGTCATTTAGTGATCAGGGGGAAAAAAAAAAGGAAAACCGGGGAAAGTTGGAGGCGTTAGAAGTTGCATTCTACACATTTTAGGATACCTTACACAAATTATACCCACTGAGTATTCAAGAAAAGTGATTGCATTCATGTTAAGATGTTTTTAATCGGTTATTCAGATGAGTATAAGCATTTTTATGTGCACAAAACATTCACACTCTCAATCTGAGAGATGAGCTGGGTTGTTCTGCACAAAAAGATGAGTCAGGGGCTTTCCCTTACATGAAGTCAATAAATACATTATACCTGATCAAAACCGTCACAGCATTCATTTTTTTTGTCATGGTAGAACATTTATAACGAAGTGTGATAAATTTTTTAATAACTTCATTATGTAGTTCTTCTGTGAAGCCAAAAACAAGGACATGTCTAGGTTTAATAGTTCACTGCTACTGTCAAGATGGGAGATGTGCTTAAAAGAAAGCTAATTTCTTCAGCTCTTTCACTCCGCTTCACTGCAGCTGAAATTACATGTGCACATCATCTCTGAAAAATAAATAATTTGTGCAGGAATATCTAGTGTTTTCCTGTTTTAAGATTTGTTTTTTCCATGGGTTTATTATTCACATCACAGAGCTGTCTATCATCTTTGATTAAGATTACATCTGTTACAGTAAACTGTCCCAAAGTTATGTGATGAATGTATTACGTGTCTCGTTGACTATATTAAAGGGATGCAGTAAATTAGTTACATTTATGCTGTCTTGAGCCAGGAAGTGTCTGAAAGAATAAGTCTCAAACTGCATAGAATAATAAAATTTCTACACTAAAAGAATAAGTCTTGAATTCCTCTCTATCCATTAATGAAGTCAGAAGTGCAATATAAAGCATGATGCTAAAGTCAGTATGAACTGTGTGAACGCCTGTCTTGTTGGACTGACTGAGGAGATGGTTGGACCTGAAGCCTCGGGACAAGGGGAGAGGTGAGAGCAGAGGGGTAAGGTCAGAACAAAGAGGAAACGTTCAGCAGCAGCAGACAGCATTGGTGTGAGAACAGAGCTGACACCTTAAGGGGTGCAAATTTAGTTAGGAATGCTTTATTCCCAAGGATGGGATTCAGTTGCCAGAACATAAGCCTCTAGTGCTGTTTTAGACCCTTCAGACAGCTCTCCTCAGGTAACTGGCTGTGCGCGTTAGCAGGACCTGTAGGACACCTGTGCTCTTCTAGAGCAGCAGACCAGCTCAAGGATGTGCTGAGGCACAAGACTCTTTTGCGTATTTTAATCCTACTCCTCAGTTTCAGTGGACAAAATATCATTTCAATGAGGCTAATGTGTGGTTACAAATTCTCCAGTCCAAGGATGGGCAGCTACAGCTTTTTCCTTCAGTTAAGTATGCTGACTGCACTACTGCTTGTGAAAAATGTCCAGGTAGCTTATATTGCCATAATCAAGATTGCTGTCAAACTGAGGCACCCTGAGTGGTTTTCTGGAGACACCTTCAGGCTCAGATCTGTCTTACATTTATACATACCATTGACTTCATAAAATAACAGTTCCTCCATTTTCTGAAGAACTAAATACATGAATTTATGGAAAACAGCAGCAGCCAGAAACGAACACTGGAAAGTCCCAAGTTAGTTTCCCTCCTTAGCTGGGTAGCAGTCACTATACTAAAAGGATGTTATTGCCCCTTTATGTTTTAGTTTGTATGAAAATTAAACGTAGTAGGAAAACACTAATGCTATTGTTCAATCTAAAGCCAAGTATTATATCAAGTATTATAAAGACTGGGGTCCTTGTCTGTAGATGCCATTCCTTACTAATGAACACTTGACTAGGAAAGTGCACATTTCATTGACTGCAATTTATCATCTAGCTGTACACAATTATTTTCCATTTTTTATCTGTTTCAGCAGCGGGGATCATGTCAAGCTTGCTTATGGCATTGTCTTATGTCTGTGCAACACTGAACTTGAATGTTGTTCTTACATAAAATTATACCAGCTGCTTTTTACTAGCTTTGACCCATTAGTATATCTAGCGTGATACTAACATGAGTTGGAAAAATCTGTTATTCAGTTTCCTGAAGGGTATACTTTCACCACTTAAACAAAACAAAACAAAAAAAAACGAACAGGTAAGTCATCCTAAAATCTCTGGAAGGAATGCAGTAAGAGTGATTAAACATAAAACACAATTCTTCCCTCTTTATCCTCTGCTTTGACTTTGAAAATCCAGCATTTAATTCCTTGTACTGAATGTGGGAATTCGCAGCGTGCGCGGAAGGACTCGCACGGCACAGATGGGTGTTTCTCTGCTCTCTCAGTTCAGCCTAACTGGGTTGCTACAGCATAGCAGCAGCAGGACGTAGGAGCACTGAGCAAAATCTTTAAAGCTGTTATTTGTACGGCTCATAGGGACCTTACTGGTATATGGGAACTGCTGCATAACGCCACAGTAGGTACATGGATGTTCAGCATGTGGAAACATTGGGCGCACAGAAGTATCCAGCAGCATCTGGCTGCCCTGTGCTAGCTTCAGAGGAGTCCGTGTCCGTGTTGTGACCTCCCGCTGTTGGGCAGGGGGGTTGGAGGAAAAGTAGAGCAATCCCCTGTCTCCAGCAGAGATAACAAAAAGAAGTTTTAGGCAAGAAAAAGTTCTTGACACAACAATGAAGGAAGTTGAATTTCTGCAATTGTTTGCATTAAAAGTTTTAACTGAGTGAAAGTCTGTTTTGATCTAATCTTTACGGAATCAAAGCAAAAAGCCACCACCTATATCCTGGTTGGAAGATTCCCATTTAAAAGCATCCAAACTTGATACATTGCTACGTGGCAGATCGGGCTGAAGCCTGCATTTTTTCCCTCAGGTCCTTAGGAGAAATCCGATAAAAGGAAGAAAGGCAAAATAAAAAATAGCTTCAGTTTTGATGCGAGAATTCAAAATTATCTATGTCTAGCATATTTATGTGTGGGGAGTGATATTAAATGGCAGAAATGGCCTTTTAAGTGGCTTGAGTTGTTTGCACGTTTTTAAGGTGAGAGTATTTTGAGCTCTAATTTTAAAGGACTGTAAAGATAACTCGACATATTGAAAATATATTTGCAAAATTTGGAAGTACTTAGTTATTGTTTATCATAAAGTAAAATATAGAAATAGTGATTTTACGGCTAGCAAAATGAAGTTCTTCAGATTTCATACACTTGTAAGTAGTAGAACACCAATTCTTAATTAGGCAATGAAATGTAAATGGTAGTCACTAGCTGGCAAAACTAGACAAAAACATTCTG
This sequence comes from Heteronetta atricapilla, assembly GCA_011075105.1. NCBI lineage: Eukaryota > Metazoa > Chordata > Aves > Anseriformes > Anatidae > Heteronetta > Heteronetta atricapilla. The sequence continues at coordinate 2,735,094 of CM021742.1, forward strand.
CAAGCAAGATGAAATTTAATGTACTTTGAGATTAAGTTGATGTGTGTTTTTTCTTCTTTTTCCTCAAAACTTACAGGCGTCCTAGAGGAGTTATTTCCACTCCAGTGATAAGAACTTTTGGAAGAGGCGGAAGGTACTATGGGAGAGGCTATAAAAGCCAGGGAGCAATTCAGGTAATAAAGCCATGTGCCTGACCCTCTAGTTCATAGGCTAGCATGGTATGGACTTCCAGGCCAGCTAATACTGACAAGCACACCTTGAAAACATAAAAGTGTTTCTTACAGTGGTCTTGCCTGCATGTTGAAGCTGTGAGCTGCACATACAGACGACAGGCTTGTTTTGCATCTCAATCACAAGCAAACTTTGGTTATAAAGACAGAAACGGAAAACGTATTTTGATAGAAAGGTTGTGCCTACACAGTTCTAACCAGCTGTGGGAGTAGAAGAGAATTTAGAAAAATGGGAGAAATACAAAGCTGAAACAAATTAGCAGTTTCTGTTCCCACCCCCAGTCTTTCCCTTTTTTTTTTTTCCTGGAGCCACAGTCTGATCTCATGAAGAAAAAATAGTAGCAGTAGATTTTTTGCTGCTGCATGGCTCCAAATCAAAGAACTTACTTTAAACTTCTAGGAAACAACAGACCAGTCTTTGCCCCCTGAGCACACAGTTTCATTTTTGATGACAATATACAAAGAGTCTGTGGATCATAATTTTTGTCTTTTCCATGGATCCTTTAAATATAGCTGAAGCAAACATGTTTCATATTAAACGCAAATTGCTTCAGAGTTGTGTTTTCTTCCCTTTTTTCATTGTTCTTACTGCTATGCAGTTTTCAATGTTGAAAATCCCAAGGGTAATGGATGAGTGGGTAGTAAATAGGCGGAAAACTTTCACAATAAATATATCATACGGTTCTTTGATTTGTCATGTGGACATCAGAACGTAAGCGTAGCGACATGTTTGCAGGTATTAGCCAGTAAGAGAAGGGATGTTCTCCTGTGGGTAATGAATTAACTTAAACTTGCTGTTTTAGGTGTAAAAATGGAAATACTTGTCTTGTTAAATTTCTATTTACGCAGATTGTGTTGTCTATAGATGTACTTAAGTATTTAAAGCTTTATCTCATGTGCTTTAAATAGAAGAGAAACCACTGTTAATTATATAGTATCTCATTTCCAAGTACTTAATCCCATGAAATAAAGCAAGCCTGGAGAAGGAGTTCCCAAATATGCTGGGCTTCCTGCAGGTTTACACATGTAAATGTAGTTCAGAAAGGACCTGCAGGTAAGATGGGAGACAGTCTTACCAGACTGCCAGCAAGTTTGTGCAGTCACATTTTTATTAATAATACATAATTTGGATGGTAAATACTTGTAATGGCAATTAGTTTGGTCTAAAACTGTGCCTGTGATATGGAGAGGAAAGATAAATAGTGACATTTTCTGCAAACTGGCCCTGAGCTCATCAAATTTTACTATCATCAGTCACTCTACTGTAGTATATGTTCCTTTTACAAGAAGAAAAAAAATTAAAAGGCGCATTAAAATGCGTGGGGTAGGGAGAATTTGGGAAGCTTAATACAAAGCAAGTAGATTTTGATACCCAGTTGAGATTAACTGCCAACAGTGTGCTTCCCTGTGCTACAAACCTGGGCAGGTGAGGAAAGAACGCTGCTGTAGGGCCAGATTCAGACATGCACATTTGCAACAAGTAAAATCCTCCCTGGAGAATCCAGTGACTTTATCGATACAGATTATGAGGTGCCATGGATAAAGGTTGGAGAATCTGACGGAAATAAGCAGTTTGTATTTATTGAAGAGAAGACATGCTTATTTCTTCACAAGATAAGATCTTTCACTCTTGATCTGGAAAAAAACAAAAAAAAAACATGTATTTAAAATATAATGCTTACTAAAGCCTGAAAAAAGTACATTTACACATACGATAAATACTCATTGTTCTCATATGCCAATTCTATTTCTATGCAATCTTACTCCAGAATAATTTCTGATTTCTCTAGAAAACAAGGCTTCTGATACTGATAGAGAACAACAGTTCTTAAGTTTTTCACCTGCAAAATCTTTCAGTCATTCATGAGAGTACTAACCGTGCTGGCTTTAGCATGTCAGAATTAGTACACTGTGAAACTGTGTGCTATTGTTCAAGTTGTAGAAGATATCCATATTTTAGTCATTTCTTAGTATTTGACTTTGTTAACAGCGTGACAGATCAGTACAGTACATTGCTTCTTAGCAACCCAACCTACTTTGTTTTGTTGTTTAAAGCCTGTTGTGTTTCTGGAATGCTAAGTTTCATTGTTACAGATGCTTGAAAACTAAACATACATTCTAATGCTGCACAAGGGTGTTTTTTATTGCTATACTCAGTTGTGTAAGATTCTGCTATATGCTTTTCATGTGAAATCGGGTACCTAATCTGAGAAGTACATAGACTAGTACAGATGATAGCGCATGGTACTTTGGCACTTTTTAAAAGTTCTGCAAAAAGAAAGTTTTGGTTTGTATTTGAATACCGTGTAATCATATCATTAAATTATAATGTATACGAACCAAGAAGCAGAGTTAAGCTGTATATTGTTTCTCAGTTGTGGTATTTCTGTACTTTTGTGTAACTTTTACATTATGCAATAACCGAGGCTTCAAAGCAAAAAGTGCGTTTTACCACAGGAACATCAAAAGGCAGGGCTAGAAGGCACTCAGATCTGAAACTTCTTTCACGTCTGTGCTCTGATGTTAATTTTGTATGCTACTTGGTTTTTCAGCAGTACATAATATTCAGTGTTTACTCGTGATACTTCTGCACATTGCATGCTGCCTATTAATAGTGTCATTGTAACAGATTGTAAATACATCGCGGTGGTTCTTTAGTAATTCTCTTCTTTTCTTAAAAAATAGGGCAAACCTCCTTATGCTGCTTCAGCAGAAGAAGTAGCCAAAGAACTTAAGTCAAAATCAGAGGAATCTAAATCCTCAATTGTGTCTTCAGATGGATCCCTGGCTGAAAATGGAGTTGTGAATGAGGAAAAACCAGCTTCCCAGATGAATGGGAATACAGGAGACATCAGGGCTTCCAATCAGTCTGAAAGTGCCTTGAGTAATGACTCTAAAATGTGCAATACAAATCCTCACTTAAATGCACTAAATGCAGACAGTGTTTGCCATAAAGATGATACTCTTGAGGCCACTGTCTTAAAAAAAGAAGAGTAAACTTATTTTTTATAGAGGGTGAAGGATGTTGGGAAGGGTCAGGATTAGGAATATCTGGAAAGAAAGAGAGCCTACAGTTACGTACATTTTTTCCTTTCCGTAAGAGAAAAATGAGGACTTTGGAAATTCGGATCCCTCTTTGATGTCAGAGATTTAAACAACACATTTTTAGTTTTAACCAGTTGTAGTCAAAATGCTACAATAAAACAAAAAAGAAAGAGAATGAAGAGCATTTGACTCCCGCACTTAAAATGAAGTATACATAAAGTTTAAACTGGTTATGACAAAAGCTTGTAGTTTTGTTTTTTGAAATATAAAGAAAACAAATTTTGGCAGTCTTTAAGTATATATAGCTTAAAATATAATTTTTAGTACTTGGCACCATATGTATGCCATTATATTTGATTTTGCATTACTGTGTCACAATAAAGCTTTCTTTAAGGCTTTGATTTCATGATTATGGGGGGAAAAAGGCACAACCACAGTTTTTTCTTTCTTAAATTTCATCACCGTTGATGTGGTTCTTTTGTGTTAAAATGTGCAAACTATCGAAACTAAAAATTATAGAGTAATATTGCAGTTCTGCTGATTTTAAATATACATCATACATACTTTACAAGCAAGTTAAATGGAGATAAACTTGAAATCATAGAAGATGCAAATGACCTTTCAAAATAAACACAATGTGTTCTGAAACTTTTTGTGACTAATACCATGCATCCGTGATCAATGAACTATGTGGTTTTGAATCAGACGTAGACCATTAGTACTACTATTTGAGCTAAACTTCTGCATGGTTCATAATTTTTAAAGTGTGTAGTTAATATTATGCATGTTATTGTCCTCTTTCTTCCATTCTTACAAGTACTGTGCCCATTTGCAAAACAAAAAGCTAATAATCAGTAATAGTCCTATAAAAGATGTTAACTATGTTTAGTCATTGACTGATCTTGCTCTAACCTTAAAATTTTGTGATTATTGACCTCTGTTGCATTTATTCTAAAACTTAAAAAAAAAATTATCTAGCCGTTTTGAATATCAACGTTACCCTGGTGTACTCATTGCTGTATGCATTATTGTTCTCTGTTGCTGTTTTATGCCTTCATATTAGCAAATATGAAATTCTGTGAAAAACAAAAAAAAAAGCTTTGATCTTCAAAAAAAAAAAAGTACCCCCCTTCTGTAGCAGGAAACAAATGGCTTGTTCTTGAGAACTTTCCCATCAAGAATTTAGTATAAGCAAATATACCTGTATCATTTTGATGTTTTTGTTAGTGTTTCCAAACTTATTGTACTTCAAAATCAGAATCATTTCTTTATATTCGTTTTCATATAATTCTCCTGATGCTCTTCATCACACATTAGTGATCAGAAATGAGGTGTAATTCCCCATTCCCTGCCCGCAAGAGCTAAGTAGGTATCTTAATGTAAGTTGAAGGGAGTTCTGCCCCAACTCATGGATTGTGCAAGAATGAACTACTGTTGGGTTTGATTGGTTGTAGATGGATTGTGGTGTGGTGTATTTGAAGGCTATTGAATGCAACTTACAGTGCTTAATAAAAATCTTTATTCTTTTAGTATAAAATACTGTATGCCTTTTTTGTCAAATATTTTTTTAATTACATGTTGTAAATAAAAGCTTTCCTATGCCCAAGTAAAGTGATTGAGTTAGCAGGCTGCATACACTGTGTCCTCCTGAAAGACAGAGGAGGAAAACAAAGCAAAACTTTCATACGTGCCATTGCTGGGAAATAGCACCCTTAACCAGAGTAATGCTGTGTCCTTTTTATTTTGTACAGCTGTTTCAGATGCCCACTCTTAAATGCAAGATAGCTAATGAGATGCAAATATTTGACAGAAATAACAAGGTGTTTAAAGAGAAAAAGGCTATCCCCAAGTGCTTGCAGTGGTGCATCAGTATTGTTCGACATACAGCATGATCAGCACTGCTTGTATCCCAGCTCCTTGTAGCTGAGAGCAAATTATTCTGTTATGCGAGCATTTTCTCTACATAATGGATTGTACTGACATAACACGAGTAGTTATACATTTATACCTAGGTTGATATCAGAATAGCTTTTCTGTCTAGGCACGCCCTTATTGTCTGCTGTCTCTATCTAAATGTTCATCTGTTTACTCTAGTGCCTGACACACATTGTTAAAAACAGTCTTGCCCTGAGCGTTTTTGATCTCATGTTGTGTCTACATGAGCAGTATTAACAGCTCTGTGCTCTCGCTATAGATGCAGTTTATAGCAGTGCAGCTGTGTTTTGTGCAAATTGCAGCAATCATTCTTCCTCACTCCCTTCAGAAGTGAAGGGAGCTGGAGAAGGAGCAGTTTTCCTGGTGTAGCAGCAGCTATGCTGGGGATTCTGTTGCTGAACTCTGGGGACTGTGTCCCTTCCTGCCCAGCACCCATGCAGTGTTATTCTCCCTCCATGGTGTGTGCGTTCCATCTCTTGCTCTGGTGAAGTTACAAGGCACCAGTTGCCCCCTCTTGCAACAGCAGAGAGGATGTATTCCACTGCTATAGCATAAACCAGCCACTGCCGTGCAATAATCGATGTCAACAAAAATAAATTTGTCTGATGTTGCCTACATAGGAGATGCCACCTGTGTGCCGTGTGCTGGAAGTACAGTGACTTCACTCCTTTCTGCAGCGTAACTAAACCTGCCAAATTTGTCATGTGTAGCTGGAGTGCAACTAGCTGTCCACACAAGCATGCCTGAAGTTTGGATGTGAAAGTACAGCAAATGAACTAGATCATTGCCCCAAATACAAAGTGATGCATTGACTTTTTCCAGAAATTATGGTGAAAGAGTTTGGCTTGCATGACATTTGTGCCTGTTACCCAGGGCACTTCCCTCCTTCGTGGCCCATTTCAGTGCCTGGCACTGCCCCTGGGAGGCCAGAACCTGTCTTCTCGGGCAGAAACCGCATGGGGCTGGCACACGAGGATGCTGAGGCGAGAGGAGAAGCTCTCAGCAGCTGGTAGATGCTCGTGGAAGTCTCTGGGGGAGTCTGTAGGTACAGCCTGAGCAGGAACATGCAAAGCTAATCCAGAACCAACACTTTGGTTTTTTTTTTTTCTTGCTCTGCGGTGTGGATGTACACTTGGGCAACTGAGAATTGGGGTGATGCAGCAGTGGCAGCTCTGGGGCTGAGCACAGGCTGCACACTCGCAGGTTGGGGGGAGCTGAACAACGCGGTGAGTCCACTCAGTGGAGGTACACGCATGGGTGCCTGTCCTCACCCTTGGACCAGAGGCTGTGGGTACGGGAAGCGGGTTGTAATCCCTCTGCTACTAATGCAGTAGTCTCGAGTAGCTTCCTGCAGGAATTATAGTGCATTTAAAAATAATTTAATCCTTTTCCGAAGATTTACATCTCACGCTTCCTGACAAATGGCTTTCATACATGGGTTTATACATCTGCACATACATTATGTTGATATTCACTGTCACATTAACTTTTTTGGTGTGTTAATTGAATTAGTGAACATTTTTTAATAATCTATTGCCATGTGTAGATAGGTTGCCTGTATCTCCTGAAACAACACTGGACTTGGGGCTCACAGCAGCTCTGCCCTGAGCATGGAGACATTGAGGCAGCTGCCCTGTGTTTCGCTGGTGGTCCTCTCTTCTCTCTGCCATCCTCTCTGCTGCCAGTCGTACGGGGACCACGCATCACTGGGGCTGCAGCACAGCTGCTGGGCAGTGGCAAAGGGTGGCCACACCAAATGCAAGCTTATGCACTGCCATAAGGTTTCCTGTTAATGACCCAGAAAAATGTCTTGGGCACTGACTGCGAAGGCAGAAGTCAGCTCCTTGCCATGCAGCAAGTCTTTGCACACTGTGGATGCAGCGTCTCAACAGGTGCCCAACACGGGAGAGTTCATTATTACTTACATAGGCCAACGTGGTGTACGAGAGGTGAGCCTTTTAATTTCTCAAGTGAAAACTGATAGGAACAAAGATGATGGCTGCCAGACCTCCCAGCTTACATGCAGCCAGTACATCACTACCCATCTCCAAGGCGAGAGCCACACGGGGCCGTCAGCCACCGAGGTCCTGCAGTAGGGTGCTGGGGACTGTGCTGTGCTGACCAGACGTGGCTCTGAGGCCAGCTCTGTGCCGTGGCTCCAGATATGGAGCCCATCTCACAGCTCCCATTGCCCAAGCACAAGGAGGGGGGCTGGTCCCACGGGCGCAGGGAGAGCCCAGCGTTGGGTTACAGAAGGGCAGTCAGAGAGATGTGAGCTGAAGTGACCTGATGGAGCACTGGTGGGCGAGCAGTGTACTGGGGAGAGCCAGAACCATCTCATTTCCTCTGCTCGTGGCCGTGCTGTGGCAGGAGGTGGCTGTGTCATGGCCGAGGTGCTACGAGCAGGCTTTGGACAGTGGCCACCAGGCAGAGTGAGGGCCTTCTGGTGGGAACAGCCGGCTGGTGGGTGAGCTGGCCGGTGGGGTGTCGAGAAGGGCCAGCTCAACCCTCACAGCCATTTCAGTGGTATTTTGCACCTACAGTTGTGACTCCTACAAGTAGGATAATAGACAGCCCCTGCCCTCCTGCATTTGCAGCAAGCTTTGCTCCGCTTCCTCCAGGCTCTCCACAGGCCCCGGAGGCCTTGTTGTGACCTATTTATGCCTCCTTACAGGAGGTGAGCTGCGGGGCTAAAGCTGGATCAGATCAATGGAGAGGTACACAGCTAAGTGCAGAAGGCACAGCAGCCCGAAGGGAAGTCAGGCAGGAGGAAAGGAGAACTTTTATAGCACAGCCTTGCCTTGTGCCATAGGACGTCCCTTTCAGCCCACCTGCAGCCTAGAGACAAGGCAAAAGGAAGGGCAATGTAACAAGCAATTAAGCAGACCTCATTATCACCGTGGCAGGCCTGTGAGAGGAGAAGCATAGGCTGGGTGGCCCCAGGTGAGCCTGGTCTGCAATCACCAGCCATGGATGGCCTCCTTCCTTCAGGGACCAGGCTGTGTGCTGGGGTTGGCAGGGTGTGAGCACAGTGCTTCTTGTGGCCAAGTAGCAGGTAAGAGCTGATCTGTGTCTGTATGTACTATGCGAGTGAGGGATGTCAGTACCAGGAGGGATTTGGTTGTCCTGGCAGGAGAAGGTGCGTTTCTGAACGTTTTGTGGTGTTGTAATGAGTTGGTTTGGTGTTTAGGCCGAGGTGTGCTATGTGATGAAGGGTGGGCCTGGTTTCTAGCTGTAGTCACATCTGTCCTCATGTAGCTACGCAGATGAATTTGACAATATAAACAAAAAACACGAGGGGATGATTTTGACAATACAAAGAAAAAAACATGAGGGGACCCTGAAAATATAAAGTAAAAGCTGGGGTAGGTGCTACAGAGGAGCAGGAGTGCTGCAGATTCCTGTTGCCTCTCAGCTTGTTCTGTAGCGGTGCAGTTACAGCACTAGTGACAAAGTGTAGTGCCCTGTGGTGTGCCTCCTGACCAGGATACATCCACCTTTCTGGATGAAACAGCCTCAAGTGACCCTTGCAAGCACAAGCAAGAAATTCCAAAATGAAAGCAGGAGGAGCTTCAAGTTTTCATTGCAACTTCCCCCTTGGACTCTGATATTGTAATGGATGGAGGCAGAAGGCAGCACTCAGCACAGCAGCATGCTTTGGGTGAAAATAACAAAATACCAGTCTGACTGCCAAGTCATGAAATCTTATTTACAAATGGTTTAAATGTTTATAAAAACATTTTGCATGAGGCTCCTCAGTGGCCACGTTACTCGAGTAACGCTGGCCAAATCACTTTCACAAAGCGCTTCTGGAAGCCGCAGCCTGGCCCTGCAGCCTTCACGTGCTGGGCAGATCTGAAGCTGGGCAAATGAGGTCGCTGCTGGCCCTGAGGAGCTTCTGCTGGCCCTGAGGGTGACCTGGGGATGAGGCGGGGCATTATCCCTCCAGAATCTGGCTTTTCCCACAAAGAACAGAAGAGTTGGCAACCAAGTACTGATTTCTAGAGATTGCAACTGAACCTCTTCTGATGTTTTTTCTGCTTGGTGCACCTCAGACCTCAGTGCTTGCTGGTGACTCCTGCAGTCCTACGGTGACAGTGACAAGCAGTCTGTCCACGCAGCCCATTGCTCCAAGAACCAACCATGAGAGCAACAAAGGATTTAAAAAAAATAATAATAAATGCATATTTTTCCCTTTCTTTTTGTCTTCTCATTCTTATTTGCATCAGTGGCTGTGGAACTCTGCTCTGACTTCAACCTTGTGTCTGCACTGATGTATTTGGGCTGCTTTTCCTGGGGGCTCATGGATGCTTTGATGTACCCAGCACTGGGTGAAGCAAGGCCTTTTCAGGGAGGGAGCGGGACAGATCGCTGCCGCTTTCATCCAGCGGATGAGTCGTGAGGGAAGCCTCCTGGCTTGTGCTGTAGGTGGCAACTCTGACTCCTCTTCAGCAGCTCCTGCTGCCCATGGGAATGCTGCTACCCTGCTCATGGTTTGCCAGCTAAATCACACTTGTAGCTGAGATTATGACGATTTGCCAGGGGAGGTATTGTAAATCCAGACTGGCAGATGCAGCTGCTCCGTACTGCCTGTCTAAATTGGCTGTTTCCTTACAGAGTAGAAGCCAAATTTAACCAGTACTTAGGAAAAAGGCAATGACTGCAGGGCGCATGAAAGAGGGGAGGGATGTGCAGGAGCACCAGGCCTTAGGCTTTTGTTTGCGAGCGCAAACGAGTGCCTGAGCTCCCGCCGCTTCGCTCGCCCGCGGTGCCTGCAGAGGGCTGCCGAGCACAACCGCGCTGGGCCGGGCCTGCCTCCCGCACCGCCGCCTCCGCCACACTTCCTGAGCACCAGGGGCCTTCCAGGGAGTGTGGAACTTGGACGCTGGGCAAATTGTGAACACAGGCCAACGAATGTGCTGGGAAACGTGTTGCCCAGCTCACGGACTGCGGCCCAGGAGCAGCTGGCTTGAAGTGGAGTGGACTTGCGGCCTCGCAGTGAGGCTCTGCAAGCTGCAGCCCCCCCGGCTGTGAGGTGCAGAGGGGTTTGGCTTCTCCTCTGGCTCGTGCCAGCACAGCTTCCCGCTCCTCCAGGCAGGGAACTGGGTCGCTGGTTGGGTTTGCTGTCCTATCTGTGGGGAGCCAGGGTGCTTTCAGGCTGTGTGTGAGGGGTTACAGAGTGAAGGCTGGAGCGAGAAGCTGGGCAGCGAAGCCCCTGTGCCAGGGCCTCCCAGCCCAACCCCTTCGCCAGCTGCCTGTCTCACTTACACAAGTGTTTCTGATGAGTTAAAGCAGGTCGATAGAACACTACGAGACTGGGTGTTTTGCATGTTGGAGGATGTGGCCTGTAGGAATCAGCAAAGTCCCCATCCAGTGATGGAGAGGTGGTAGGTTGACAAGGGAGGCTGCTCTCAGACTCAGCCCTCACTTACTGTCCTCTCCTCGCTCTTGCCACAGCCCAAGCGGGGATAGTGTTCTTCTTTGATATTTATTGTTTTGTATTTAAGCTATCCTCCTGAAAGTTAAGTTTGATGAAGTAATGTAATGTGTGTGGTGAGTGAAGAGGCATAGCTGGTGCGATGCTTCCTGCCACCTGGGCTCTAAACGTGAGGACTATGTTTAATGGAAATATTTCTATTGCTGAATTAAATGTTTGCTTCTGTCACTGGGCTTAGTAAAATGTGACAGTCATTCCACTACTCTACACCCAGCTGTAAAACACAGACAATAAACACTTCAAAAATATTTCTGTTCATTAAATTGCAGGAGGCTTTGGCTAATAAATGTATATACTTCAACAAGCACATCTGCCAGCACACCTGAAAGGCTGCAGGACGTGGTCAGGGTGATGCTGCAAGGTAGATGGTTGCTCTTCAATCCCACTGCCCTCTCTGGGGCTCCCCCCTGGCTGTAGCAGTGGCACAGGAATACCAGGAAGGGTGGTGGTGGAGGAGAACTACTGGTGATTTTCTGAATTATTACAATCTTTTACTCCAAAAAAAAAAAAAAAAAAAAAAAAAAAAAAAAATTTGAAATCTTAAAATCTTGTACAAAAAAGCTGGTAAGTTTTTATTGACATCTGATAGGGTGGTCAAAGTTCAGGTTTTATGAACCCTGCAGATTCCGATGAGCCATGCTGAAGACACAAGTTTATTGTCAGTACAATGCTGATGCCCAATGAAGTTGCTTCCTTGTGTCAAGGTTTGGTGTAACATGAGATTGTGTGCTGAAATACGAGGCAAAAGAAAAGTGTTTGAGTTGAAAGGTACATGTATGGACTGATAAATGCAATTTGCGTTAACTGTTATGAATACGAAATAAATTCTTTAACTAGATCTTTAAGCTAATTTGCTACATGAAAGGCCCTTTTAACCTAGTCTCCTATTACAATTTCAATGATTCAAAATTACAAATGCTGTTTACATTCTTGACTGCCTTGCTTCAAACGGCATATCTCATTATTCCCCCTGGTTTGGAATTTGGGTTTACTTGGGTGTTTCATTCCAGCATTTGAACTGCTGCCTCTGTGTATTTACTGTAAAGTTCCCCGCAGGACAGCCCTGGCACTGTGTGTACTGCGTGACCGCTTGTGCCCATGCTAGACCTGCAGGTTGCTTCCCACTGTTATCGCACTTGGCCTGCGCTTCTGCCCATGGCAGAGCTGAACAATCACTGGAGACTGTGTGTGTCAGTTCTCTGTTCAGATTCTTAACTCAACTGTATGTTTTTAGAAACTAAGATAGCATAGTGTTTTGTGAGATCTAACCAATTAGTGCAATAAGGAGATCTGGTATCAGATGAGGAAAACGGGAAGGGACGTATGCTGTCACCAGCTAGCTCCTCTCTTGCTGAAGCTCAGTGATCCCTGTTGTTTCAAGGTTGGTTTCACAGATATCTTCTTTGTAAACATTTACTTAATGAGCAGATATGGTTGAAGGGGAAAAAAGTTAGTGTGGTTTACTTCTTAACACTAGCAGTGAAATAACTCCAGGGACAATGTGTCTAAAGCTACAGAGAGAGGGACCTTGTATGTACCACTGTAGAGGAAATCTATAGGAAGTACAAAATGATAGAGGAAAAACTGGAAAGCTCAAAAAATGGTAATAATGAGCCTCCCTCTAATAAAGAGCTGGTAATGGTAATAAAGAGCTTCCCTCCGTGCTGGTGATCGAGTCAGGGCCTTTTCTGTGCGCCTCCCCAGGCCTGAGTGTTGTGAGCCTTCACTGTTTGAAATCAAAGAGCAGATGGAGGTTCCTCAGAAGCGCCCAGGTAATTCAGAATGTCACAGCTGGTGAGGCTTGTGCTCCAGGATCACCTAAATACTCCAGAAAAATCTCATCCCCTTCCAGAAGCTCCAAGATGGCAGCAGGTCTCTGTGTGTGTGGTAGCCCCCAGGCTCCTCGCGCTGTGTGAGCTTGGCCTACAGCTAGGCTGCTGTGAGCATCCTGCCTGCGGAGCCCGCTGGCACCATGCAGGTGTTTTCTGGGCAGCTGTTTGGGCTTATGCTGCTGGGTGGTTGTTGCTGTTGTTTTCTTATTGTTTTAAAAATATTTATTAAAAACTTGCTTCAGAATTTCAAACAAGGTAACTCGGTGATCAAATTATGTTAGGTTAAGGCATCTCAGCATCTCTCCACCACTCACTCCTCCCTGTGTGAGACCAACCAAGCACCCTCCTTGCACAGCTCCTGGGTCTACAGAAAAACTCAGAACGAGACAACCTCACCGATTAGTTTATCTGCTAATCCCTGGCAGAATGAGTTGTACAACATCTGAGTTGCCAGAACAGAGCATCCGAGTCTCCCCGAACTTGTTTCCATGCAGTTTTGGCAGTGTGAGCTCCAGCAGCCTGCGGCACGCCGTCAGACAGCCCCCCCAAACGCTGTGCTGGTGGCGCCGCTCTGGTGCTGGAGCGGAGAGCAGCAGGGGACGGCGGAGCAGCCTCACACTGCTCAGACCACGTCTGCAGAGCAGCGTCTGGCTACACCCTCGTGCAGCCCAGCCACCCTTTGTTGTGGCCACCAAAATCCCCACAGTTTTAGGAGGGTTTCTTTCTCCAGTGGCTGCAGCAGAGACATGCTGATGCTAGAATCTCAGGCGGTGCTTTGGAAATAGGAGTGTATTCATGGAGATGCTTGTGGAACTCGAAGAAAGGCAACGAGGATGTGATTTTTCACAGAACATATGGGTTTGGTAGCTCATAAACCAGGAATAAGGCACTCCAGGTTGCAGTTGCGTGTCTTTCTAATGTGTGGAGGCAAGAAAACAATCTTTGCTTGACTGTCCCCTAATACTAAAGGTTATCAAAATCAACAAAAGTTCTATCTAAACCTTTCCTGCAAAGCTGAGGGGTTCTGATGGATGTGGTTGGCATGCTCAGGTGGTGAAGAGAGGATCCTATAAAAGCCCGCGTAACTCTTGTGATGGTTTTCTGGGCCTTGTCTCTTCACCCTGTGCTACTCCCTAGACTTGCTCTTCTACTTTTCTGGTTGAAATCCCAAGCAATTAAAATCATGATAAATCATTTTAAAGTTAAAAGGGGTCTGATTTTTAGAGGACAAGATCCTTACACCACTCAGCATAATGAGGAAAATAGGCCCCTTTGTGTGCCTCAAAATGTCGTTCAAAACAACTGAGTCATGACGTAAAATGTAGGCCTATAACCTTAGCCCTGCGTTACCACATCTTGAGCTATGCTAGAAATTTGGTTTCACTCGTAAACATTCATGGTAGACCCAGGAATGTAATTTCTGACACTAGTTCAACGTAGCTCTGCATGAACACTGACTGAAAGTCATTGCTGTGGCATGTAAATTCGATGGGCAAGGCAAGTAATTTTGACGGTGTTTCTTCAGTTGGCCTAGACAGGTTCTGCCTGTGCTGACAATGGCCTTATCTCTGCAGGGAAAAAAAATAGAGCTCAAGTTATTTTGGCCCTTGACCACTACAGGTGATTTCCGATGATTTTTGCAGACTGCTGAAAAAACAGAAAGGTGTCCATTTTTTTTTTTTCTCCATTAGCAAATAGATATATCCCCTGTCCCCCACATGAGATGGATTCAAGACACCAAATCAATCGTAACTGGCAATCACAGTTCAGGTGGGACTTTGTGACTACTTTATGACAAGTTTTTGCACATCTATGAGAAGTGTGCTAGCAGCTATCAAACACACTCAGGGCATATATCCCAGCAAAACATCCCAAAGTGTGACTACTTTAACCACCCTGACAGCTGTTTGGAGCTTAGGTGTTGGGGGAAATTGAGGTCCTGCATTCTCAGTCTGGGTTCAGTTTTGCCTTCACGCCCGCTGCTTACTGCTCTCTGTGCGTGAGGAAGCTGGTGTCTGTGGGCAGTTGTAGTCTGGGGCTACGCAGGAGCTGTGTGGCCAAGGGGCACCCCACAGCACGTAGCCTGTACCTGGGTCGGTGCTTCGCAGGCACGGGGTGTTTATTTTCACCTCCGCTGTAGCAGCCCTGCTTGCTAGTGGCGATCGGACCAGCCCATGCAGAGGCAGGTACCTTCGCACGCACTGCAATGCTACCAAACAACTAGCAGGCCATTTAGATTTTTTTTTCTTTTAATATAAATCAGCACACGTGCACCTTGCGCCCGGAGGCCCCCAACCACCCCCAGGTACTACCCAGTGGGGTGTCCTGTCAGCCGGGGGGCAGCACGCTGGCTACGAACCGCTTGGAAGCGCGGATGCTCCGCACCTGGCCGCGGAGCGAGAGCTGCCCTTAGCTGGGGGCGTCCGAGCCTGGCTGCGGGACGGGGGGCACCGGGCGGCGCTGGGGGTGTACCGGGGGTGCTGGGGGGCACCGGGGCGGTGGGGGCTCGCCCCCCTGCCCCCACCCCTGGGCACCCCCCGCCGTTCCCGGGCCATTTTAAAAAGTCCCTCCCGGGGCACCGCACCGGCAAAAGCCCCAGGCACGAAGCGACCCCCCTCGGGCCCCGGGAGCCCCCCGAACTCACCCGGCGCGGAGCGGAGCGGAGCTGCCGCCTGGCCTCGCCTCTCCTCGCCTCGCCTCCCCCGCCGCCGCCCGCCCCAGCCCCAGCAGAGGAAATATTGCAATGTTGCAAGCTGACGTAAGGACATTACAAGGAAAGGGCTACATTTCGGAGTGTTTATGAAAAGCCTCGGTACTGTACTGTCACCAGGGGGCATGCAATATAATGCATTTCGCCAAACATTTTGAATAATAATCATTTAACAACAACAACAACAAAAAAGCCCCAGTCCGGTCGGTCGGCGCTCGCGGAGCCGGAGGAACCATGCAGCCAAACTTTGCGAAGCCCTTTATTATTTTTCTGACATTGCTCGCTCGCCCTTGAGGAGCCGTAATTGCATTATCTGATTTTTTTTTCCCCCCCTTGTTTTCCTCCCCCCCCCCCCCCCCCCCCCCTCCCCGCTCCGTCTCTCGACATTGCAAATTTGCTGGCATTTTGGAAGGAGAAGCAGCAAAAGCTACCTAGCGGCAGGAGCCGCAGCGAGCCCTGCTCGCTTGTCTGGGAGTCCAGTGTTGTTTTGAAGGGAGCTAACATGGCGACGGTGCCCGTCTATTGCATCTGTAGGCTGCCCTACGACGTAACCCGCTTCATGATTGAATGCGATGCCTGCAAGGACTGGTTTCACGGCAGGTAACACAAAGAGATCGGGCCTTTTCCCCCCTTTCGCCGCGATCCCCCCCTCTCGCTCGGTGCCTTTCGCCTCCTTTTCTCTCTCCAGGGCAGAGCGAGGGAGACGGTGCCGTTGGAGCCGCTGCCGTGTGCAGTTTTCCAACAGGCCTTTTTGGAGAGGAGGAGGAGGAGCCACTCTGCCCCCGTCTCTCTCTCTCTCTGTTGTATTTTTTTTTGTTTTGTTTTGTAAATTTCGCTCAATTCTCCTCACAAAGCCCCCCCCCCCCCCCCCCCCCTTTCTCCCCGGGGCTCCGGTGTCATTGGGGTGGGGGGGCTATTGTGCTTTCCCCGGGGCGGGCAGCCGCCGAGCGGGGACCGCGCTCGCCCCGCCGCGGGGGCCGCTCCTGCGGGGACCGGAGCTCAGCGGGGGCCCTGCGGCTCCCCCCGGCCGCTCGCAGAAGCGGCTCGGAGGCGGCGGGGCGTCCCGGGGCTCGGCCGCCCTGTCAGCGGGCTCGGCCGCACGGAGCCGCGGGCCCCCACGGGGGGTTTCCTCCCCCCCCCCTCTCTTTTTTTTTTTTTTTTTTATAATTTTATTTTCTCTCTCTCCTCACCACCCCGCAGCACCGGGTGTTTCTGACAGGGCTGCTGCCATCGCCGCGCCGGCCTCTCGCCTTAACCCTTGGCGGGGCGAGCCGGGCGGCGGCGGGGCAGGGCGAGGGCTGAGGAAAGGGAGGTGTATACATGTGTGTGTGTGTGTGTGTGTGTGTGTGTGTGTGTGTGTATACGGGGGGGAACGCGGCGCCCCCGCCGCTGAGGGCCGGGCTCCACACGCGCCCTGGCGGAGGGGAAGCGCGGCCACGCTGGCTCCGCCGCGCCGAGGGGGGAAGCCCCTCCGCAACCGGGGAGCGACGGCCCCGAGGCGGGGCGCGGCCGGGCGGGGAAGACCCCGGCGAGGGAGAGCCCGCCTCTCCGCCGGGCCGGGCCGGGCAGGGCGCCCCCGCCTCCGCGGGGACGAGCAGCGTCCCCCCGGCTCTCCCCCGGTCCCCCCCCCGGTCCCTCCGCCGCCGTGTGGCGCCGAGCCCCGGCGGGCCCCGGACAATGGGCGCCCGCCTTTGAACGGCCCCAGCCGCCCCACCGGCCGCCGCTGAGGGCTGCAGCCCCTCCAAGGGGGCTTGTTTAGGGCGGACAAAAGCGGGCTGGGGCTCTCGCCCCGGTTCTCCCCTAAAGCATTGTCATGGAAAGCAAGCGCAGGCAGGCTTTGTGCGGGAGACAATGGCAGAGCGAGCGCGCTCGAGTTAACGCCGCGAAACTGAACTTCGGGAGGGTTTCTTTTTTTATTATTTATTTTATTTTATTTCCTTCTCCTTTCCCTCCGCTATGAGAGCAATGGGGAAGTCGGCAGAGGGGCTGAGGAGCCGGGTGGCTCGGCGGGGAGGCAAGGGATGGGGAGAGACAGGGAGTCACGGTCAAGATTAAAATCCAGTCTGTCACAAGACGAGCGCTGGGCACGGGTGGTGGTCGGTGAGGTTAAATTGTGTTAAATTAAAGGTGCCTGGGGGCAGGGGGCGCTGACCGCGGTCACGGGTAGCCGAGCAGGCCCCGTGTCAAGTGCGGTGTCCTGGGAACTGGCCCTGACCGCGGAAAAGCTGGGGGAGAAACCTAGCGGTGGCACTCGGGATGGTGTGCCACCAGTGGGTTAAAAAGCTGTTTATAAACGTGAAGTGAAATAGGGAAAAACGCAGCTCTATGCCCGTGTTGACAGTGGGGCGCTCCGCATTTGCGGTTCTGGACAGCAGGCTCAAACAACGCGCCCCAGCGTGCGTTACCACCGAGGTACAGGTGAAACTGACTGAGAGGCTGAAGAGAAGCTTCAATAGTTGTGCACTTGAAACTTGGGACGCTACAGAACTTGATAAAAATGAAGACTTTCACACTTCATGGATTCCCGAAAACCTGAGCAGGACAAGGTGCCTCGATACAGTGGGTAACGTTGGTTAAAAGTGATGAAAAGCAATCAGTTGTAACTGACCAGGATGATGATCATTCTGTGGGCAGCTCGGTGACTCTTCAACGTGCACAAGGAAAGGTGTTTAATTTATGAAGGGACAGAGTGGGGTTGTAAATCTGGCACGCTGCCTTACAAACAGTATGCTCTTTGCTTAGCCACGAGGTAGCATCCAGAGATGTATTTTAATGTAAACAAAACTGAGAAGGGGGAGACTTCTGTTGAAGGGAAAACCTCAGATAGTTGTACTGGAGAAGTATGTTGACTGATTAAGTAGGAGACCCCTTGTATATGTGCCAATCTGATTTGCTTGGTATTACATGAACAAATACATATTCAACAATGAAAACCCTAAATCGGGATTTAGTCATGTAGAATTGTCCTGTCTCTCCGCTAGTCTCACAAAGCACTGACAGTGTTAACGTTTACATGGACACTCTACTGCAACCAAAAATACGCAAGTGTGCAAAGCTGCACAAGGAGGCTTGCCCAACTTTTTAATTCTGTAATCGTGCTTATGTCTCTTTTTAACATGGCACACAGTGTGCAATTCAGAAAACAAATCATTCCTATTTTGGTTTTGTGGAAAAAGATCAGGTATTTTCCTGCTTCCTTTCTGGCACTAGTTTCCAAATATTTAAAGAAATATTTTTCACAGTTTCAGTTACACAGCAGTCACTGTCTCCCTGCAATCTAATGGCGGGTAGCATCTCTGTAGCAACTTCAGCAGTTCTGAGGGTAAATTAAAGGTACTAAATGTGACTTAAACTTGTTTAATGCAATTAGAAGTTGGAAATAGGGAGATGGAACCTCCACCACGTGACAGATGAGCGCTTTCCAGACTACCACAGTGTACTCAGCAGTTTGCTGACGTGCCGTAGACTACAGTCTGGAAATGACTGCTCTGTGATGTTTCCTCAAACAAGTGCCAGAGGGAGGGAGTCAGGGTTCTCAGGGGCTTTCAAATTTCACTCATCAGGGAAATTTTTATTAGTGAGGATTTCTCTTGTGAAGCAGTGTTTGATCTTTCTGTAGAATTCATTACTTAACTCTGAGAAGCTTCTAAGTGGTTGCTCATTGTTATATCTAAACTTTAGTGTGGCAGGGGAAGGCTGTACCTCGGAGCACTCCTCTGTTTCCTGGCTGCCTGTCATCATTCTCGTTTGGGCCTGTGCATAGCGAAGCTACTGCGTTAGAGTACACTGCTGAATTGATATAGATGGCTGATAGGTTTCTTGTGAGAGACAAACATTAGGCATCCCTGTTGATTCTGCGCATCAGTCGTCACTGGTAATCTTGCCCATGTGGTGGTGTTGATCTATAAAGAGAAAGAGGAAAGACTTTTTCGTCATTGGCTCCGTTCCCTTCCTGTGAATGCCTTCAGAGGCCCTTTGTTATGACTCCATATGTTACCCATCATCAGAGACCCTTAGACGCTGTTTATGAAGTGGATTGAACTAAGGAGCCACCGGTATGTTCACAGCGTGCTGTTTGTGACTTCTCATTAGATTGAGTTTCAATCGTTTCTGTGCTTTCTATGTGCCTGAGCAGCTCGAGACGAGCAGCTCCAAGCTCTGGCGAGAATGGAGGTGATCTTACAGGCACAAGGCAAAAAAAATGCCACAGCAGACAGCAGGGTTGTCAGACTCCTCTGCTCATGAAGACCGTACGTTCTTTGCCAAAGAAATGCTGGGACACTTTGAAACGCTTACTCTTGGATTCCCAAGGAGTCGTGCTTGTCCCTGCTGTTACTTTTCCTCCCCTGTCGTTAGTTAAGCTAGCAGAATGTTTCTGTAGCACAGCACTCACGGGTTTTCCTGTTGCAGTGGTCATGGACTTGTCATCCTCTGTGAGACCGATGAGTGGAAATCTACTGAAGATATCACTTAGGTCAAACACAAAGTCTTATGGCCTGTATTTACAGGATTACAGTGGTCTCCAGTGGCCCTAGGCTGGGGACTACCTGAAAGTCTCGACTGAGGTGTCGGACTCAAATGAGCGGATAAACCATTCAGGACTCAGACTTCTCCTTGTGGAGCTGACCATATACTAGCTGCAGTAAACCCAGCTCCCCAGTCCTGTGTTTGCTTTCCTCTGCATCCTCCTACTATGACCCCAAAACTGTTGTCTGGTATCTTCTGAAATACCCCTGAAAATTAGATGGCAGCTGTGGCTTTCCCAGTGCACAGAACCCACCTCTGGCCAGCCAACCCAGCGTAACTCCAGGGTGCAAACTATTTTCCCCATATTTGGCACAGGATAAAACTTGTGTAGTGCAGATACTGTACGTGGTGGTCGTTTGGTGCTTTATGTGATGTACGCCATCTGATTGGAATATTTGGTCTAGTGAAATCCCTGCACCCCGATTGCTTCTAATCCTTTGCTTTCTTGTACAAGGCCAGTCTGGGTGCTCCACGCTTTCCTGGCTCCCGCATCTTTGCCGTAATGCACGTGTGTTACGTCCCCACCGCTCGGGTTCCCTGCCTGGTGAGGAGCGCCAGGAGGATCCTGCGTGTTATCCAGCAGCAGGACCGTGGGTACGAGCAACAGCCGAGCGTCAGAGGTTCCCCCGGCCGTAAAGCCTGCTGGTGTGGGAGATGGCTCTGTGGGCCTGGGGAAGGCAAAGAGAGGAGAAGGAGGGAGTTGTAGCATGTCCTGGTTGACAAAGAAGCTGAGAATCGGGAGGTTCCCGTGTAGCTCCTCTGCTACGTCATCTGCAGGCCTGGCCAGCCAAATTGCTTTGTGCAGGCAGTGCTGCACGCTACAAGTGTTTGCCAGGCCATGTTCTGTGCAGGCTTGCTTTAGGGTGGGAGAAGATAGTTCAGGGGCACGGTTTGGCAAAAGCATGATCTGCCTCTGCTTTGTGAATGGCACCTTCTTGTCTGCATCTTGGTGGTGATGTTGGTCACAATCTGTGAAGTTGCACATGGTTTAGGAGCCGCCCGCTTTAGGGACGCCCTCTTCTCCTGTGCACCTTTGCTGCAGGTGAAAGCAGTTACGGTACTTTTGCGGACAGTTTGTGAATGCAAAATAATAATGGTAGGAAGATGTCATGTTAGTAGCCAGCCCCTAACTACCAAACTCAGCTCTAGGAGTTTATAGAACCTAATATTCAAGGCAAGGAAAGTCTGTTTGTACAAGTTTGTTCAACTAAAAATCCATTGTGGGTTATTTGGTACAGCTGTAGGTGAAGGAAGGTAAGTTATTTGTTTTCTCTGCAGTGGATATTTTGTTACCAGTATTTAAAACATGCACCTATGGTCTTAGGGAGGGATCGTACAATCACTTGATAAAAAAAAACAAGTATTTTTAATATTTATTTTTCTATTCCATGTAGATTTAAACTTTAAAACTTTCTGCCACAGGCATAGCTGAAGTAAATGGCTTTGTAAAATTATAAAAAGTTTAGTTAACTAAAAATTGTTAATGCAGTTACTGTATCAGCATAAAATTATGCTGGGTTTTAATCATAGTGCCTTGATGCACAGAATGAACTCCATCTGGATTAAGAAATGCACTTGTCTGTTATATTGCAAAACTAAAAACACAGTGTTTGGGGAGATGTAATTCTCCTTCTGGAGTGTTCAGCATGGCCTCTTTTTTAAATAAGTTTTAAAAAGTTTTGCATGGCAGTATCTAGTTCTTCTCTTGTACATCTTTACCACTAGCTGTGGCCAAATTTGGGTAAATCTTAAAGATTAGGTTAGTCCTTAAAATACCATGCGGTTCCCCTTAGTCCTGTAACAATGGAGGGAATTGCTAACGTTAATTGTACCTTGCACAGAAAAGATTTCATGGAATACCAAGAATTTAGATAGAACAAGCAAATAAGTTCTTGAGATAAATAAACAGTTAATATTTAAAATTATTTCAGGTTGTTTCTGAAGAGTTTGTCAACATTATAGACTCAGTTATAATGAGAGGTTGACCAGAGCAACTATCATGAATAAGCCTTACTAATACCTATACTGGGATGTGTTTCCTGGATGATTTATTCCAGGAAAAAAAAAAAAAAGACAGGTAGTTGGTTGATAAGTGCTTTTATAGAGCCCATAAAGCATGCTAATTATTCTGGATAAACTGTCCATACAGACAATTTAGTGGGACTTGTTTACTTTAGAAGGAAAATAACCTAAACAAACCAAAACACGTACTTAAAAATATATTTGCTCATGTGGAACATGAAGAAGTTTTGAACTTAAGATAAAACTGTTAAAAGGCTTCCTCTGTTCAGGCTGAAATCAATGTCACTTTAATCTTCCTTTCAGTAACATAGTATTACTTGTTCTGTAAGTTGAAAGCAGTTCAGAGAACTTAAGACACTTTTGTCAGTTCAAATCCATTTAATATGTATATATATATATATATAAATGCATTTATTTAAAATATCCAGGACTGCATGGAGGTAGAAGTGTGTGGCACACTTGTCCCAGTACTCATGCCAAGTTTTTGTCTGATACAATTGTGTGATCCCCCAGTGATTTTTAACAGCACCATCCAGAGTACAGGGAGTCTGGCCAGAAGGTAAAGCGAGTCAGTTTTTGAGTTGCCAGTCAGTGTTGTGTTCTTGGTCCTTTGGCATGGCTAAGTAGGCTGCTCGTCTTACCTTTCCACATCCATTTGTGCTCTGAGAAAGAAACTGCGATTCCGAATAGAAAATACATTAGTTTCAGTATGCCGTCAAAATTTCATTTGACCTCAGAGAGTCTCGGGCCTTTGCAGTATCAATCACATCTGCAGGAATACTTCGCAACTATTTGTTAAATAATATGCTCAATTTATATGGCAGATTTTCAAATACATGGTTTTATCTTGCAGAGAAAATATGCTAGAGTGTTGAAAACTTGTATTTGCTGTAAACTAAAAGTATTGATTTCTACCCCCCACCCCAAATAAGTTTACATTTAAGTTGAGGTTCACCCTTAATTGTCTAAGGTGGAATTCTAATGCTGACATCCCCAGGAAAAGCACTTGATGCTGCACTCTCTTGGCAAACTATAGGTAGGCTAGTCTGTGTTTGGATTTGCATGCAAGAAGTGCATCGCCTTCCTCCCTCAAGTATTTTCAAGGCTCCGTACTCTTCTGGAGCACTGCCTAAGTAGCAAACTGTTTTTCAGTGGATGTTAATACAACACATAGGTCTACAAAGCTGACTTGGAATGTCCCTTTCTTTTCTGATCAGTTCTTTGCTGTCGGACTCGGCATGACTGTTAGACACCTCTAGGTTTACGGTGCCTGGATGCCTTCAATTTAAACATGCTGGTCAGAAATCCCTGAGGTTTCAGTTTGAAACAGCGTTTAACAGATGCACGTCAAGTCCAGTTGTGAAAAGCACCGATTAGTCCATTTTATGCAAATAGGAGTTTAGGTATAATGAGCGCCTAACTTGCCTGTACATCAAGGTCTTGATGTGTCAGCTCAGAAATCACAGAACCTCAAAAAAGAATGCTTTAGAAAATACAAGTTCCAGTAACACTAGGTGTGGACAGTAACGTAGGAGCTGGCCTACAGATATGTTGTTTGTTCAACCATTATCTGACAGTAAGTATAGATCACGTAAGGGTGTTGTATATAAAGATTCTTGTAATTTCAGAGGAGTTCACAATCTGCACGCAACGTGAGCCTTGATTAACTGACCCGCTGCTTTTTCCTTATTGCTAAATAGCTCTGCGATGGAGGAAATAGATAAAAATGTCATGAAAAAATGATCAAGGCAGTGTAGCTATGTATGGAGAAAAATTGGTGAGGAGAAAAAATGTTCCAGATGAATTATAAGACTCTCTAAACCCCATGATTTTCAATAGCACCTTAATACATTTTCCTCTTTGTGATCAATATACATTTTCCAGTGAACGAGTGAATGTATCCACCTAATTTCTTTTGATCGTGTTATTTACGCAGAGTTATGACAGTTGCGCCGTTCTCATTCACAGCTGCTGAGCTGTTTGTTGGCTTGGTACAGAGACACCTGCCTCTGGACACCAGCAATAGGGGTGCAGAGCCCTTTGTCAACACAGGAGGTGCAGCTCTGCTACCTTTCTAGACATCAGGTGGCTGATGGCAGTTCTGTGGCCTCCGTGAGATGAGGTGGAAGCCCTCGTCCTCTCCCGACATGCCGGACACATTCAGCACCACGGGGCCGGCTCAGCACCGCGGCCAGGCTGCGCGCCGCTCGGGGAGCCGGGGCAGGCAGGCACTGGGTTAACCAAGAAGTGCTACGTGGCTCCTTGTCACGCTTGGAAGGGGTAAGTGGTAGGACGGGAGTTGAGTCTAGGATGTGTTTGCTTCAGTTCTCAGATAACAGCCACAGTGAAAACTAATGGTATTTTTATAGCCTGGGTAGCTGTCTTGTGTATGACAGCCCGTAATAAAGCAAGCACGGCTGCAGCGTAGGTACAGTTTGTACAACTACAATTGCACAAGGGCTCTGAGTAAATGCTTGGTGCCTGGAGCCGCGCGACTGCTGCAAGTTAAAAGCTAGCTCCGCTCTGCCTCCAAGAGCTGGGGTTACGCTTTGGAGTTGCACCGTAGGCATATGCCGAGCTGCTGTGAGTCGTGCTCTGAGCAGGAGCAGTCTGCTGAGGCCCTCGGTCGCTGGCCTCCCATTAAGGCAGTGTACTTTCACTTTCAAAAGCAAACGATCTTTTTGCTCGAAGCTTTATTAGCAACATTTTACAACACTTCCAAAACATGCAAGTTCTGTCACAGCAAATATAAAACCCCGCTGGTGGTATTTTATTACAGCATGACTCCAGTGAGCAGAACTCCATTAGCTAAATGGCACTAACTTTCTAGTTGTTCTGACTTGCTTTCCTGTTCATCAGAAGTTCCATATATCTAAAATGTCTTTTGGTTCCTCAAAACATTTGTTATAAACTAAGCTTGTGATACTGAAAGTGTGAGATAAGGGTGCCCTGTAGACCTAGATGCTTTTTTTTGTGATGTAGGTGAGCTAACTCTTTGAATTCAAGTGGATTTTTGACAGTAGCCATTTTATGACTTAGTCTGCAATGTGTGTGTATATTAGAAAATCCTAGGCTTGCCGAGTGATATAAATAGTAATTCCTTTCGAGATTTTTATTTGAAAACAACAAGACTGCGCACAATCTATTTAGGGCATCATCCACGATCTATTTTGGGGGCATTAGCTAGCTGTTCATTGCATTGAAATACTTTTCATATCGATCATATTGGCAAAAAGGTTTTAAGGAAATTTCATAAGTTCTCCATTCTTTTTTTTTTTCAGAAAAGGAACCTGCTTTTAATTACTGTGTTAGGCAAATTATGTGTAATTTTACTTGCAACAATATAAGTGCTAAATGTGAAAAATATTGTAGGCCTTAACTGCCATCAGCTGCAGATCAGTGAGTATACTTCAAAACAAGGCCTCCTAAATTATGAACATGTACAGTTAGTCCAGTACAATCTGAATGGCTAAATTCACTCTAATTCCCTCTATTCTTTCCAGATACACTAATGAATACACAGGATTTATAAAACGATTGCCACTGCATCTGTGTTTCTGATGGAAATGTCATAATAACAGGAGATATTCTGTTGCCCTTTTTTTTTGGTACTCTCCATAGCTGGAATTCCAGCAGGGGTGAGGGGGATGGGGGTGGTTTACACGCAGCACATGAGGAGAGAATGTTCTCATGGTCTCAGAGAGTGAAAACTCCTTGTTGAGCTCCTGCTGTTTTTGAGTTGATGTAAGAGGCTGAGGATGTGTGAAGGGTGCCCAGCCGGAGTAAGCGGATTCCTCTCCTCACTCCTTCTCAGGCAGATCCCTGGAAAAGATGGGTACCTCCTTCTCCTGCTCAGGCCACGACTTAGTGTACTTGCAGTCCCGAGCAGATGTGAGGACAGTCACTTTCACTGTGGTTTCTATCTAACAAGACATTCAGCTGTTTTATCCATTAGTTCTAGTAAGTAGTCAAGACAGGCCTAAAGTTAAGCAAGAATGTATTTTGACATGAAAAACCTAAATAATTTTAAAAAGAAAAATAGTTTTAAATTTTCTGTTTGCAGTTATTAATGTGAGCCCTTAGCGCTATGTGAGAGCACTTGCAGTTATGGTTGCCTTTTTGTCTTTAATTAGTTGCTTATGGATTTAATTGCATTTTCCTCTTTTAGCAAAAAATACAGTACATTTACCCTCAGGAAGAACATTGTTCCTTAAAGTTTTTGTCTGGCAGACTCAAAGGATGTAACAAGTGAGGAAAAGAAGTGAGATATTTCTGCTGTGAATCATTAGTTGTGATTTTTTGTTAAACCTCCTTTCTTTGTTGTTAACATCTCAATGGTAAGTGGTGGAAATGTGAAAATTGGCAGGACCATTGTTCCTATGGCATATGTGCCATTCATTGGTCTGGAAAGACTGGATTTTATATGTCCAAATTATAATGACTTTAAAAAAAACTAGTTAATACCCATTACTAAAAAAAAAAAAAAACAAAAAAAAAAAAAACAAAACACAACAATCTTCTGTGTTCCTTTGCACAGTGACATTATGTCTACACTGTGTGTGGACAGAATAGTAATTTCAGTTGACTAGCTGATGTCTTTGGTTTTCGTGGGATTTGCACATGTAGTATGAGCGATTGTAGTATGCATTTGTGATTGTTCATGCGTATAAAAATATACTCATTAAATGTGAGCCATGTGGTTATGATTTACCCTTTCAGCTCAGATCTTTATTATTACTAATACGGTGTAGAACAGTATCTCATTGTAAATTTCTAGCAGTGGGTACTGTAAAGTCTTCAGCATGCTGATGCCAGATACAACAAAGACTGCAAATGTTTTCCATTATGGTCTTGGTTGAACACAGAATAACGTGGGAGCACATGAAACAGCCAGTGATGGTTATTCAGGCATACAATGCAAATAGCCAGAGCCTGAGCGATATTTAGTCCCTTATATTGAAATTTCATCAAAGTCCCTGGATCAGGGCAGGAGGGGGAAGTGAAAGGGTTCGGCCTTGTCTTTTTATACGGCCTGTGTCTGAACAACGGGAGTGTCTCCTGGGCCACAGTGCTGTCCATCTGGTATTTTCTTTCTCTCCATTCGTGATTATTAAATACACTTATATACAATTACAGCAGTTGCTAAGGAATGTAAAATTAGAAGTATTATCTACTTTTTTTTTTTTTTTTTTTTTTTTTTTTTTTTTTTTTTAAAGCTAAGACTTTCAGTTTATTGGCTGGAATTGACTGGGAGGAGGATCACTTGAACATCCAGCTCCTTACAGACTTAGATACCTACTGTAGGTATGGTGTATGAGCTCCTATCCCAGAAGTGTTTCTTGTGGAATTAAGAATGCTGTCACAGTGAGGAATCATTCTGGAAACCTGGATGAATACTAAGTGAAAGAAGGTTGGTAAAATTGTAGAGCTATTGAATGTTTTTCCGTCAACACTTCAGGAACGTATGTCACAGAAGTACCATCCCAAGCAACAAGACCCACAGAATGACAATGCTGCTTTCCCACTGTGTGTAACCTAGCTAGAGAAGTCCGTGGGCAATCTCTCAGCAGTTTCAACTCATTCATCCATATCTTTTGCATATGAAACACTAAAGGCTGTAGTCTACATTTAGATGCTGACTAGGGATTAATCATTCTTAAGACTTGCTTAATTTCTGGTCTGGAGACAAGGCCTTTCAGCTTTGCTGTAATATTGGAAGTCATAAAAATGGTGGAGTGTTACACAAGATCTGAGAAAGATGAGAACACCATTTCCTTACAGCTGAACACAGGACATTTGTTCTAAAATGGTAGGCTTGCCCCTGTTTAGATACCTGAGGTGATCTTGAAATGTTCAGACTTGTTCTGAGAAGATCCTATAAATTCACAGTTTTTTAATGCCAAAATAGTGGTTGACTGTATTCTGTACTCTTACATAGAATATCAATCAACTTTTTTTATATCAAAACAAATGAGCTGAATTAAAGCACATTGACTCGTGAGAAAAAGTCAAAAAATTCACTATTGAGTTGTTACAATGGTTGATTGTTTCATTAATAAAAAAAAATAATAAAAATCATATGTATTTCTAATCTGTTTGCTTAGTTTCAGTTTCTAAAGGTTGTTTCTTGCTGTTTGGTTAGTTGAGTCAAGCCCTCTTTCTCAGTCAGATTTTTCCATCAACCTACTGACATCCTCCTGTTAAGAGAGTTATCTTACTTCTTTAATTGTAAGATGTTACAGTTGTTCATTTGAGTTCTGCTGAGAAAGTAGTTGTGTTTCTTCTTGTTTAATTCCCTAGTTCTCTACAGAGACCTTATTTTTGACTGTATTTCTATGAATGTTTTCACGTATCATCCACTCAACAATAATGGTTCCCTTTTGCTTTTTATATGTGTGCAGTAACTTGCCAGTCATAACCAGCAAATATTTGTTAACTGCATTAAACTCATGAAGAAGCCAACTATGAGTAACTAGTTTTTTTAAACAATTCAGATCTGAAATGGGCTTTATACCTTTTGAAGTAAATCATGAATATTAGCAGAAGATTCTTAGTTTTTAGAAAGTAAAACCCTCTCTAACGTGGTGATCTGGCAATGATAAGTCAAAGCGTGAGTATTTAAGAAAATTTAAATCACTTGCAAGTGTGGGCTTATGTTGCATTTAATCACAACTGCTGTGTCAGTGTACCATGGCTACAAGCTAATGGCTCTCAACAGGGTCAGCTGTGGGGAACATTTCATCATCAGTTCTGCAGGAGAGTTTCCTATCCGTCGGTCAGACCGAGCCAGTCTCTCGTTCTAAAGGTAGAACTTTATGATAAAACTTCAGAATATAGCAGGATGTTAAGACAGCATCTTTGGAAAATAATTTCTGAGCCCTGCAAAAGACATACTAGAACTGTGAAGGTGAGATGTCTGTAAAATATTTGATTAATTTGGAGGAGCCCTGCCTAAGCAATTCTCTGGGTTTCCAGTGGATTAGGAGAAATAATGCATTTGACATCTTCAGAATCTGCTTTACTCAGAAAAGAAAGGCTGTTCTGAAGTTCCTTGCTTTCTGCCTTGACTTTGTCTTCAACTTGTACTTCTAACACTTCACAAATTGTGTCAGAAGTGGTAACGCTCTTTCACCCACAGCTGTATTTCATCCCATGGCACTACTTACAGTTGCCTGTAGTTCTACTCCCATGCTATTATTATCAAAAGCTATCCCACCTTACTAATGGCATGGATATATTCATTGAAACTTACCCATTCCTTTCATAATACCTATAAGTGTGGCCTTAAAAGGTCTTGTGGACTAAGTAACAAAAGCTGAGCACTACTGAGAGGCTCACAGCGTTGATAAAACGAGTAACGAGGACTTGGTGACTAACGTGCTGCCCTTCGAGTGAGTATTGAACCAGTTGGCCAGCGTCATGCTGGAAGGAGCTGTGCTGTTGGAAGATGTCCTCAGCATTTAGCTGGCTACAGGCAGTCATTACAGGGCTTTACGGTGATTTCACCAGGCTGGCTTTTGTAATGCTAAATTCTGTAAATAAAAAACAAAAATAATAAATAATATCGGGGGGGAGGGGGCTGGCAGCTAGCTACACTTTTCTTTCTGCTCTCCGTAGTTCTTCAGCATTTTCGTCTCTGGTTGCAATGTACCCGATCTTCTAGCTGAAATGCACAGTAAATTACAGGGCTACGCTAATGTGCTGCAAAGATCTATTGTGTTTTGTAGAAGACAAAAGCATAAAGGTAGTCTGGATTTAAAGTTGCTGTGTAAATTATTATAGTCAGAACTCTGTGTGAAATACTTCATCAGCATGAAGACGTTTATATTTCCAGACATACTGGTTAAACACACAGATTAATGAAGAGGAAAAAGAGATGGGACTGCAAGATTTGGTTACTGGTTTTGCTCATTTCCTCCTGAATTTTTGTCAAATCAGTTAACTCCTCTGTGGGCTGGTTTGGTGTAACTCTCATGCACGCAGGACAGAATGTAGCAGTGACAAATTGAAATTAAGCCAAGGCCATGACACTGATCCACCTTATCTATAGGATGGACTAACATCGAATCAGTTAACTTTAGAAAGTGGTTTGAACTCTTTGGTTGTCCTTTGCATGCCTCATTAATATTTTAAATGTAATATGTAACGCAATAATGAAAATGAGTAGCTTATATCTGCAAGAGGAAGGGGAATGAAAGTTGTTCTGGAAGACGCAGTCAGAACAGGACCAGGAATTTGTTGGGAAGATGTGGTCCAAGTATGCTTTGTGTTTGTTGGATTTCATTCCCGTGCACCTGGCTGACCATTTGAGTTACTTCTGATGCTTAATTGCACAGGCACCACTGCAGCCGTCCTTTTTGCCCTTCTTTTTCCATGCATTGACTTACGCGTTGTTGGAAGTATGCATCGATGATCTTTGCTATATTTAATTATACTCGGTGGAAGTCTGGTAAATTGTAATTGCATGGAGTCTTCCTCAGTGATTTAGTATCTTAAGGAAATCATTTCTTCAAGGCAGGACTTATATCTTGAACGTGCTGTGCTACTTGCAGCTTGGCAGTGGTACAGTGTAGCAGCTAAGGGACGAAGCACTGTGATTTTTCTGAGCGTGTGTCAGAACACTAGCTCTTGTGATATGTGCTGTTGTGAATAAACACCTCTGTGCACAGCCTGCAGGTTCTAGAATGCTGCTATCATAAACCTGAGTAATGTCATTTGATCACTCTTTTTTTTTTTTTTTTTTTTCTCTTGTATTTCGTTTTTAGTTTCACTTTTTCTTGGCAGAAGTTACCTGATTTCCCTTCTTACGTAACTCGGTTTCTGATCAGCTGTGTTTCACTCCTGCATAGCCACTGCTCACTGTAACTGAGAAAAAATCTGAGTTCACTCTCAGGTAATGTGAAGTGGTTATAGTCTTGATTTTCAAGCTCAGTGTGGCCCATCGTCCTTGTTGGGTGCTGTAGGTATTACTCTAAAATAGATGTGTGTTTCAAATTCACTCGTCGTGTTGGCAAGCTGTATTGTTCATGGAGTAGGTAAGAAAATGGGTGCTAGCGGGGTGCCTCTGTGAGACATCCAACAGAAGCTGGGAGTTAACGTGTGGAGCAGTGCTGAGGAAATGGTGCAACGCCCCGTGTGTCACCGAGCTCGCCCCGGGCAGCGTGCGCTGGTCCCGTTCACAAACCAGGGCAGCTCCTGAGCTGCGTCAGCTGCCCGCAGTAGTGGCGGACAGGCGGGGCGCTGGGACGCGGGGGCTGCGGGCGCTTTGCGGGAAGTGCCTGGAGTGGTCCCGCGAGGTCAGGCACTCGCGGCTTGGCCTGGGTCCATGGCGGTGTTGCGCTGAGCGGCCTCCTGTGAAGGAGTGCTTGTGATTTACAAAAGGGAAGGAGAGGGAGTGCAGAGGAACAAGCGGCCTGAAGATATAAATAAAGCTGTTACACTGTGTGTATAACTAATCTGCGAGATAACTGCCAGGCTGCTCACCAGCTCTCCAACTACTTGAGTCCGATACACAATTTATATCAGTTTTTATAATACTGCTAGGTTTTTCCATTTTAAAAATGTATTGCTCTTGCTGAAATTAGATTGCTTCAATGCTATTTGAAAAAATACCCAAGCAGCTGTAGTAAGCAGGAATCGTAATTGTTCCTTTATGCTTCAAAAGTAAAGGACAGGAGGAAGTTACCAATTCAGCATGTTACTTGTAATCGGAGGTGTTGTTACGTCTCGTGTTAAAGAAACGACGAGCCAAGCCTTGAAGGTTTTACCTCCAAGCCTCTGCCCTTTCCTGGGAGGCTTTCCTCAGGGAGGGGCCGACAGATTTTTGTTGGTTTGCTTTTGCTGCCGGCAGTGGTCCAACGGGAGGCAGAAGGAGCGGAGCTGTTTTGTGCTGCGGCGACAGCAAGTTTTTCACTGATTCCAAGTTGTTGCTGCAAACGCTGCTCAGAATATTTTTTAGTGCATTTTCACGGAGAGAGAGGGTTGGCAAATGACGTTATAGAGAAAAGGAGATTTCAAGAAGGTGTGGTATGTGGAGCGTGTTTCTGAGCAGTGCTTACACTGACTCCAGCAGTGAGCAGGAACGTGACGTGTTTTCAGCCCACCTGACTGCTGATGATCACAGTCTAAAACAGCTGTCGGCTGCTTATTTTTTTTGTTGTTGTTCTTTTTCAATTCTGTGCTTCACTGAGCTCTCAGAGCTAAGAAGTTCTGCCCAAAGCAGGACCGTTTACTTTAAATGCAAAACACGGCTCACAGCGAGTGAGGTTCAGCTGCAGCGGCCCCCTCGCGTTCCCACGGAAGTCAGTGGCAAAACGCCCGCTGAGTGCAGCGCAACGCACTCAGCCCTGCGTCGTGCTTGTGCCACAGCTCTTCGGGGAACAGGAATACTGAAACTTAAACATCAGCGGCCAGCATACGCACAGACGCTTATGTCCAGTTTCCATAGAGATTACCGAGAGCAGAACATGTACTCAAAGCTGAATTTAACTCCTGGAAAGTTTCCTACTCGCAAATCTGCTAGCGCTCTGCAAAGGAATATGTATCAGAATGAAAATGGGACAGGGCTACAAAGAAGCTGGAGCATTCCCCACAACCTTTGTTTAGAACCTTGTTACAGTGCAGGTTTTCAGATCACTGTTGCAGGCGGGCTCCCCAGGGTAAAGAAACTTTTGCCCTACCGAGGGAGTTAGTCCTTCTGTAGATGGCCTGAGGAAGATCAGCGAGTGTATTTGTGTAAAAATCTGGTGCGTTCACCATGGGAGGGTGGTAAACCTGCTGTACAGCAGAGCCTTCCTGAGGATTGGTGTTCGGTGAACTGTGGAGAATCTCAGGGAAAACCAGCCGGTGTGTGGACTTGAAACTTTCACTCCTTAGGTGAAGTTTTCCCTTTCAAGGAGAGCAAGGCTGTGAGTTCTCATTCTGTGTTGATACGCCACAGGCAAGGAAACAATCCAGCCTGGAGAAAAGGAGGCTCAGGGGCGACCTTATCACTCTCTACAGGTACCTCAAGGGAGGCTGTAGCGAGGTGGGGGTTGGTCTGTTCTCCCACGTGCCTGGTGACAGGACGAGGGGGAATGGGCTTAAGTTGCGCCAGGGGAGGTTTAGGTTGGATGTTAGGAAGAACTTCTTTACTGAAAGGGTTGTTAGGCACTGGAACGGGCTGCCCAGGGAGGTGGTGGAGTCACCATCCCTGGAGGTCTTTAAAAGACGTTTAGATGTAGAGCTTAGGGATATGGTTTAGTGGGGACTGTTAGGGTTAGGTCAGAGGTTGGACTTGATGATCTTGAGGTCTCTTCCAACCTAGAGATTCTGTGATTCTGTAATATCAATGCTTTATGTTGGGTTTGTGCAATGATAAAAAGCCTGCCTGGAGAGAAAGAGTAAATGTATTACTTCCCATATAGCAACTTAAGTAGCTTTGGCAATGAATGCCACTAGTACCAGTTCTCATTTTCTTACTCTTTTTATGTATGAGTTGCAGTAAATGTAGCATCTTGATACATGCAATGTAATTTTTAAATCATAATCTTAAAGCATAATGTTAAGCATAAATATAATGCTAATTTTGCTGAGGAATATGTATCAGAATGAAAACAAAGTTTCATCTAAGACTTTGCAGAGGAATAGCAGAAATTCAGTAGCATGTGTGAAGTGTTGTAGATTGAAAGAAGCACAGACTCCAGGTGTATGAACATCAAAGCCATTCAGTGTGTTTATGGAGACATTTAATCCCTGTCTCAAAATGTAACACGATTACGTTTTTTTTACAGTTCTTGGGTAAATGGAAATCTGCTTCATAAATGGTGTGCAGTAAATGTTTGTCAATTTGCAGACATCTGAATCAGTTGAAGCAAGTAGCAATTTGCCGAAGCATAACATAACATACAGAACAATGTGCAATCTCAAGAGCGTCATTCAGTTACTAATGACGGGGAATGTTGCTGCGTATTTTTGGTCCTGTTACTTGTCTGTGCTCCTCTGCAGCTCAAAATAATGTGGTGTTAGAAATATTTTGGGGTTCTCTGTTAGTTTGGAACAAATTAGTTGTATAAATGTGAAATTAGCAGGTCTTAGCACGTTTGGAGCAATTTGAAAATAGGCTAAAAGTTACTGAGTCCTGACGTGTTTCTTACTGAAAAGAAATCAGTATCTCCATTATTGTGCACTAATAATGACATTGTGAACCCTAAGAAAATCAAATTTAGGCAGGTTATTTGGAATGATTCTTCTTAAATTTGATTTAAAATTTGCTTTTTCAACTTTTAAACCTTTTGTGCTTTTAAATGACAAATCCACAGCAAAGATAAGGAAGGAGCAGCAAGACAAACATCTTAAATGCATCTAGTTTGACTGCCAGAATAATGCCATTATGGCACACGAACGCAACCTAATAGCCACTTTTGAAGCTTGTCTTTTGCTTCCCACTCAGCCTACAAAAAGCGTTACTAGATTGTTCTGGCTGCCCAAAACAGCCTTTTCCAGCAATGTCAAAAAGGTAGCGCTCAAAGAGCTGTTTTATTATTATTCTTTGTTTTAAAGAAGAATAAATTGGCACAATGGGGGATGAGAAGTAGGAAGTTTCTGCTTTAAGAGTTGCCTGGTGCTTCACTGGGACAGCATGAAGAACACAAAGTTTGTCCATGTCACCTGGATTAAAGCGTTGGGCTTATTTGAACTAGAGAAGTGTTGGAGGTGCAGCTAGCAAATAGCTGGTAGCGGCCTGTGCTGGGGGCAGTGACCACGCTGGCCGTGGTGGCCCTGGCTGGCAGGCAGGTCTGCAGCTGCCCTTGGGCTCTCTGTCATCCTGGGCGGGTTGCCATGTATTTCCCAGAAAACACGCTGCTGCATCGTTCTATTTAAAACGCCTGGTTAAATGAAATTCTGATACTTCGTTTATGCGTTCTTTCTTTCACATACTCAGAGTTTTAGGTATGTCAGGTGTCTTGCCTAGAACCCTGAAAAGAAGCCCTATCTTCTTGCTGTTTTTAATTTGCTTTAGTTTAGGCAGCTTACCTTACGGAGGATTTGAGTGTTACTTCAGAGTTTTGTTTAAACTTCAGCTTTACTTGATAAGCACGGCTTTCAGAAGAGGTAAGCATTGCTCTAGTTTCTGTATGAACAGCTACAAGACCAGAAATTGCTCCTGACTTTTGGTTAGACCGTTGCATGCTAAACAGCCTTGGAAATCCCACCCCATATGTTCCTGGGTTAAAATGGCTGTGAACATCTTTTCTCTCCGTGGAAAATTGAAATCCCGATTGCTGCAGTCACGTCTACAGCCAAGCACTGCTTCTCACATGAGTAAGCTGCAGTTCACCTCAGCGTCATGAGAGTAATGCTGGATGTTCGCTGAGTCAGGCTCTAAGATTTCAGCCCAAAATAGAGCTTAAAAGAACAGTTTTATAAAATACAGTATAAGATTAATTTATAGCAAATTAATTTTCTAGGAATTGCCTGTTAAATCCCTGAGAGCTTGCACCGTCTCAGAGCCTAACGGGCTACTTTTTGCAAAGCATGATGTCTGTGGATGAGCTGCTGTTCTGAAGGCGGAGTAATTTACTGGGACAAATGTTAATGTGGTATGTAGGCATGTGCTCTGAAATTGCTGATAAAGGAAGATAAACACGAATGCAGTACACAGAAGGAATTTCTTTAGCAGCAGAGCTTTGGGACCTGTTTTAGTAACTAAAAGTTCTGTTGAAGTCAAGAGGGAGAAAAGGGGCTCTGGGATCAAGCCGTGTTGTTCAGTGTGGTACTCGTTGTTTTAGTGTGTGAGTAGATTTGTCTGGCATTGCCACAGCATGTCACATTTACTATCAGCTGGGTATCACCAACAGATATGTGATCAATTAGCTTTGGCGCGGCCCCCCCCCCCCAGGAATATATTTGTTTGTTTCACATTATCCTGTGAGGGAGAAAAACCTTGCTTTTTACTGTTAGTACAACACATCGCCATTGGGAAAGATTCACCTGTTATATTATGCCAGGTCTCATGTTTCTCTCAGTAAATCCAAGTATCATCAACCTCTTACATCATACAACTTACTACAAGTTAAACGAATACCTTTGCAGACCAAGAGGAGACCTGTAGTACCAGTTAGTATTTGAAATGTGTATATTCATGGTTGAATTTTATCAGGTGGAGTAAATCATCGTGTCTCATTATGATGGATACAAAAGGCACTACTACATCTTACACCAGCCCAGTGATTCATCTCAATGAAATTAGGAAACCCATGTGTTTTATGCCTTTGGGTAGTACACGTGTTACTACGTGGATTTCTTTCTGAAAAGTTTTCACTTAGTGTTTTAACTAGTGTTCTCTATCACATCTGGCATCTATTATGCTGAGATATTTGTCCTCTCTGCTGTATCTAAGGAGAGACACCATCTCCATGATGGATGTCTTCATCAATGAGACAAGGAAGAGCACCGGGTAGGCAGACCAATCACGTATTGCTGTACTAATTATTAATGTTGGAGGTAAGTCTGCCATACGTGAAAGCTATTCAGAGAGCACCGCAAGTGTACGTGTGTGCATATAAAGCCAGTTTATCATCTTGAAATAGAAAAAAAACATGGTAAATCTGTAATTAGATCATATGAAACTGCATATTGAAGCTTCAGAAAAGTATATTTGAAATGCTGAAAGCTAATGAGGTTGAGGTACAAGAGCAGGTTATGCAAAAGAACTACAGAAGTAGTCAAGAGTAGTTTGAGGGTTTCTGTTAATAATTTATTCAAAATGACATTCTTAAATAGCATTGTTGACGGTTTGAATATAATAGGTTCTTCATAAACGCACAAGTGAAAATCATTCCCTTTCCTTCTGGCCTTCTTGGTATACTGCTGGGTCATTGTTGGATTTTCCCATGTGAGCGTTACAGTTGGCTCAGATCATTTGCCATGCAAAACAGAGCATGAAAAACAGTAATGTCAATGTACTATCAGGACTGCTGTGTGTTATAAAGAATGCAAGAATGTATGTATGAATGAAAACGAGAGACCAGTAACACGTCGATGTGTATTTTCAGTGACATCTTGGTTTGCATAGGCATTGTTGTGCTACAATTATTAGCTCAGATTAAAAAACAAGTTACAGAAATGGACTTTGCAATTAAAGTAAATCAAACATGCAGTATTAGACGTTTTATTTATGCATGTTTCAGTACAGTGTTTATAGTTGTACAAACTCAATGATGTTGCCTGGGGCTTTGTTGCTGTTTAGTTTACTTGTATCATGTTTATTTGCATTGGTTTGTAGTTCAGTTGTACATGTGTATCGTGCATCTCCAGCGTGCTCTTTCAGCACACAGGCTTTGGATGAGATATGCGGAGTGATGGGATTATTGATTTGGTGGGTAGGTGGTTAGCATGAATATGGCAAGGATTGCGCTCCTGGAACAAGAGTTGTCTCTGCATGTTATGGTGCATGACGGCTGCTGGAGAAATTAGCGCTGGTTTGGTCGTTCAGAGAGTGGCTGACTTGGTGGGGCGGTTGGCAAAGTGGCGCAGTCCTCTCTGTGCACAGCGTCTTTTGAAGGTGGCACTCTGATTTCAGAAAACAAAAAGTGTTTTCTGAGTCTTCCGAACAGTTTCTTCAATTGGGGGGCGGTTGTCAGTTGTTTTATTTTAAAGTACTTACGTAGCCTCAATAACTGAGATACCAAAACACAGGCTGATGGACCTCCCATGTAGACATTAACTCCAGAAGACTGCATACCAGTGTAACTTAGCAGTAAAAGTTACTCATACATTCCTCTGTATAAATGAGCCCTCCAACTGGTGTACAGGGTTGTAAAGAAAGAGGCAAAGACATCATTTAATCTCCGGGCAGCCTTTCAGAAAACTTGAAAATATCTGATTTGAAGAGATTTGCTCTCTTCAGAGCTTAATTATTTGTAAACTCACATTTATCAATGTAAAAATGCATGTAAATGCAGGCATGGTCTACTCGGTTTTGAAATCCAAGCCAATGTTGTTATCTATGCACAGGGAAGTTACATAAACTCGTTTTTAGCACTGGGAGAAAGCCCTGTTTCTGGTATTATTGATTCAAGCAGCATGGAGTATTTCTCTTAAACTATCCATAGAAACTGGAAATTATTCCCCAAAAGAAAAGAGCGAGAAAGATCAGCCTGAGGCAGAGCTTTTTGCTACCGAAAACGTGGGTGTTAAAATCATAGATAAGCATGACAGTTTTTCATAAAGCGAGATTTGTCGGAAAATTTTTAACTGTGCCCAGCGAGCAAATACAGACGCACACATGCTTGCAGTCCTGTGCACAGATCCTTCTCTTTCCTTCCTCCTGTTTTTGCATAGGCGCAGCTCACAGCCCAAAATAAGGAAGATGCCTTTGTATTTGGTAAACGTGCTTTCTGTATACAGCCGGAGTTAAACCATCGCCCTCCGTGTGGCCTGTCTGCACCAGGCAGCTGTTTGGCCAAGGCAAGGAGCGGCCGTGCTGTCGGCTGCAGCTGCTGGCCTGTTCTGAGCCAGCCACACGAAGCTAGAAGGGTTTGTGTGTGGGGGGGGGGGACTGGGGATAGGGAATGAAAGAAGTGAAAAGGAAAAAGATAGAGATGTGGTTTTTAACGGACCTAAATTGCCACAGCTGACTTCAGCGCAGCCAGGCCACTTTACATGAGCCAAAGGTGTGATCCACGTGTATCTCAAATGAAGCAAGGGTTTGGAGAAGAGGAGGAGCATAAGTTTTTCTGTGAAAGGTCATGGATTAGTTTAGCAGGCAGTTCCCCTAATTTTCTGTTAAGGCAGTTCTCTTAGGCTGCAAAACTGCTCTCAGCTAACATCAGAGGGCTGGCAGCATGGAGGTGCACTGAGGGAGGGCAACAAGCAATTGAAGCCCAGGTCTCTTGCTTACTGCTAGAAAGACAGGAGTGTAAAATCATTGTTTATAATCCCAACATCTTTGGTTTGCCAAAGTTACATTGTTTTTACAAACAGCTGTGCATTGTGGTTCAGTGTTTTGGCTTGAGAGTCTGTTAATGTATATTTTTCAAATTGTATTTTCAGCTGTCTGGGGTTTCCCCTTAAATCCGTGACGGTCTCTCAATCGCTAGGTAGAGCTGCTTTGCTGGAGGTTTTCCTGCTGTTCACCAAAGCTAGCAAGTTACCTTGAGGTGCCTCGGGGAGTAATAGCAGACACCTTCCAGGCACTGCTGTTGCCCGTATCTTGGTAAGGAGCAGTCCCTGCATCTCCTCAGCTGAAGGCAGAAGGCAGCTGACCCGCAGACCAGTGAGACAGGTACCTCCAACAGTGGAGTGCGATATACCTGCTGCTACCATCCGCCTGACCCATGCTGTGGTCGAGTTGCCCGACTGAGAAGCAATCCTGTCACTTTTAAAGGGAGCTGTGTTGCTCTGAGAACTGTTACTTTTAAACTGCAAGTTAGAAAATGAGCATTGCTAAGGGATCTACCAAACTGCAGATGCAAGTTTATGACAGGCCAGTGTTACAGATTTCAGTAAGTCATGGATATTGCGTGGCTATTTTTACCGTGGTGACAGGACTCTGTTGCAGTAACATTTGCAGTAACATTCCTTTTGTAAGAAGAAACAAAAGGAAAGGGTCACAAAGACTGCAGTCAATTCATAAGGTCTTGACATAACGGTTTATTTCTGATACTTAAATTCTTAAATTTTTAAAGTTAATTCCTAGAATCATAGAGAGCAAGAAATAAGGGATAGGTTTTACAAGGTGGTATTTAAACTGTTTTACATTGCAGTGCTGCATTACAGGGGAAAAGAATTAGTTCAGTTGGCTCAGTTGAACACCACTCTCAAGTCTCTGTGCTTTTAGGCCAGTTTTTTTTTGTGTCCGTTCTGCCTCAGGTCGCTCGGGGCAACATTGGGCTCTTCCAGGAAGCTCCAGCAGAGAAAATTGGCCTGCTCCAGTCCCTGCAACACTTTCAGGCCAGTACAGCACCTGGCTGTGCCTCAGCTCCCTCTTGTTTTCCTGGCCCAAGGCTGAGCAGGCAGCAGCAGTGTGCCCCTTCTTCTCTCCTGAGACAGCTTTTGGGCCATGCAGCCGCCTGTGAGGTGGTGTCCCCGTTAGAGATGGTTTTCATCTTTGAATCCTTGGGATGGCAAAGAAAGCCTGAGGGCAAAATCGAGCTCAGTGTCTCAAACTGGGTGCTGTCGGTGGGACTGTTGGTTTCCAGTTTTCACTCAGACCAAGCTTCCACTGAGGTGCTCTGTGGGGCTCTGGTGTGTGTCAGGGCTACGTGTCTGGGTGCCCATCCTCCTCCTCCACTGTGAGTGCGTGACAAATTATATTGTACTGTGAGATTGTGACCTTGATCTGTGGGGCCTCAATGCAGTATTGCTGATTTGGGCATTTTGGCTTTGGAAAATGTATTTGCAGTTGGTGTGTACCATTTCTAGGTAGGCCACTTAACAGTGTGGTGCTGGCAGAAATTCCGATTGTAAAGTAACTAAACTGCTGTGATATGTAATATTTCATTTATACAACAGCTGTGATTTGTTTTGGCTGAAGAACAAAAAGCACTCGCTAACAATAGACACTTTTCTAAAGCAGTTTTGACCTGTACTCACTCAGAAAGTGTCATATTAATGTAAACAAAAGAAGGCTAAATTGCAGCACTTCTTTGTGGAGAACAGTTTATGCTGGTTTTGGTGCGTAGTTGTAATACAAGAATATTTTGACACTATCTTTCATATGGGCTGCATCTCGAAACTTTTTATGGGGCAATGATAAATAGCACGGATGACATGTTAAGTGGGGATCAGGAGATGTATTCATAGCTGAATGAATGGTGATTCTCAGGGAGTTGGTTTAGGATGCAGAGAGAGACAAAGGCTGGTCTGAACTCTTTGAGGAGTCACTTCTTGTAGCAGCAGTTTCAAAGTACAACACGTTGATTTCTGTTATTCTTTATTTTGGTCAT
This sequence comes from Heteronetta atricapilla, assembly GCA_011075105.1. Taxonomy (NCBI): domain Eukaryota; kingdom Metazoa; phylum Chordata; class Aves; order Anseriformes; family Anatidae; genus Heteronetta; species Heteronetta atricapilla. The sequence continues at coordinate 2,775,821 of CM021742.1, forward strand.
ATAGTTATCATTTGGTTTTATGAGAAATATTTAAATATTCTGGTACCTGTTCTTGGACAAGGACTGTCTTTCTGCTCTGTTTGTGGAGTGCCTAGTGTAACGCATCCCTGTCCCCTTGTGCTGGCTGTGCAGGAGGGCTAGGTTTGTACAAGGAAAAGTACTAATATCACCTCATTTTTTTAATCATATAATAAAGCAAAAATGCATTAGACAATTCCAGGGTGCCCACTGTGGACGCAGGGCTCCAGAACTGGTCTTGCTATGGCATTGTAATCTCCAGTAACCTACGGGTAGTGCTGAGTGTTGCTGTGGCAGGACACAGAGTGCCTGGTGGTACACAGCTGTGCGCCGTCAGGCTGAAAAGCTGAGAAGCAGCTTTTGTTGCATTCGCTGAACAGCATAGCTGCAGGGATTGGTAGTTTACAAGCACCACTGCAGGCTAGGACTGACTTGGGACATGCTATCGTGTCGGTTTCTCAAGTTGTTCTTGATGCTGCTGTGAGAGGGAGCAGGTCAGGCTCTTGAACTGAATTCTCAAGGCACAGTGCCTTGAGGTTGCTCTTTGCAGTTCTGTGAGATCCACTTCCACTGCTTGCTAGAGCCTTGTCACGCTGCAGCACTTGAATGTCCTTTTCTGTCCCTTTCTGCACTGTGCAGGATTTAGCCTATGGTTCCCAACACACAGGTGAAAATGAATACATTGCTATTACTGTTTTGTTTACTGTTGCACTTAGAATCTGTTAGAGAAAGTACTTCACTGGATTACTTGCAGCTGGTAAATAACAGCTTGTTTGGATCAGTCCAGCACCTAATTTCATGTAAAAGTCTTGAAGTCACGTGCAGTTACGCAGGATTTGTAGCTACCTGCACAATTGCAGTCTGGTAGCAAGCAGGAAGTCTGAAGGAGAAAAGGGCAAAGGCTAACTTTGTGTGTGAGTCTGCTTTTTGATTAGTAACCACTAAAATGACAGTTTAAATCCAGAGTGATTCCCAGGCCCAGTACGCTGCTTGCTACCTGTACCTCATGCACAGCTCTCAATGACTTCAGTGGGAATTTTACTGAGGTAGTAACTCCAGTACTTGTGTCGTTTGTTTTTTAGATCTCAGCCATCAAGAAACTTAGTGTGAGAAGTTATTCTGTTCACAGAGGCTTCTGTTATCCAGATCCCACAGACCAGAGCTTGTTTCATTGGTGCTGGCTGTAGTTTGGTGTCCAACTGAAGAGGGAAGGAATAGTTCGCTATTGAATCCTAATGGGTCAAACCAGATGGTGGGGAAGCCAAAGCAACTTGTACAGGGCAGGGAACCACTGACAAACAAGCATTTGACTCAAAATAGAGGAGGCAATTTTTTTCTGTGGTAGATGAAATTTTTATGTGAGGATCACAGGTTTGGAGGCATTGTGCCTGCAAGGTGAATGTGAGGCTATTCCATGCAGTAAACTGATAACCGACACCAAAGCAACATGCTTCTGTAAAGAATGGAAAGCTGCTCCTTTCTTTTGGACAAAGCAAAATGGGTAAACTGATATTTGAACTGGATATGACTGCCTGAAATGATCTGTCCTTGAATTAGGTCTCTTTTCTCGGTACGGAACAGAAGCACTTCAGATTCCAAGGCCAAATGCTCTACTTCAAGCGTTCTTACTCTCTCAGAAGTATTTTCCCACATGATTCCCTACTTTCTGCTCCATCATTCCTGGGAGCTGAGTTGTTTCGGCTTGAACTCAGCTTGCATAGCAGCGTGTAGTTTAAAGTCTTGCACTGCAAAGGTCTGTGGCTTCTGGTGATTGTAGGTCACAAATGAGGAGCGTGTACTGAATAGTGAGAATAGCTTTGAGACCCTACAGTATGTGTACTATTTGTTGTTCAGTCTTGCATCTAGCCTTAACCGTGGTTGAGGTCTGTTGTGCTAAATATTTGAGCAACTGGTAGAAGAAAGTCTGTCCTTAACAGTCGCTATCATTGGTAAAATAGAACCAGAATAAGATATTAATGCCCTTATGAAAATGACTTAATGCATATTAATGCAGAAAGTGGATCCAGATCTCCCGAGTACCTGGCCATCTTGTTGCAGATGCAGCTTTCTTCTCTTCTGTAGTGTTCTTTTCTTCTTCCCATGTTTCCTTGAAGAGTATCTGAATCACAGCTGTCAGCAAGAACCACTTGGTCAATGTGTAGGAGACAAAGACACAAATGCTTTGGTTTTATATATGTGGAGATGACAAAACTGAGATTCAAATGTGCATAAACAAGTAGGCTGGGCCTATTTAGAAAGAAATTTGTGTTGACAAAGGAGACACAACTGGTTCTTCCAGAAATAACCAGAAAGATTTCGGTGCTTTCAGAGATGCCAGTCTGGGAGAACATTTCTGTTATCTGAGGTGCTTGTGGGCAAGCATTAGGCTGTTTTACCTGAACAAACTGAAATATGTTGCAGGTACACATGAGAATCAAGTTTCTTACTGCTTTAATCATAGGCCTCATACTGCTGTGTAGCCTTTTCTCTAGGATCTTTACCAGGACTATAAGGACAAATTTAAGTGGAGAAGGCCTGTCCTTGTGTTAAGGTTTTAGAAGCTGATTTGGTGATTGTGAATGCAAGTTTGATTAATAAAATTGTATTTCACTACCACTTATGTCTGTAGGGAAAAAGAGAAGCTCACTGAACTTCTGAGAGGGAAAATGCATTTGCAGAGATTTCAGCCTTTTTTCTCTATTCCAGGTAGGAGTATGTGCCAGCTTTTCATACTGTATTCTCTATATTATATATATTCCTCTGTATTGCCTAACATAAATTTTAAAGATGTGAAAAGTTGCATCTGAGAAAATTTATGGAGACCAATCTGTTAGGCATTGCCTTTGCTGATCAGCAGGCCTGTTATTTTCAACTTTAGGTAATACTGACCTATTATTTTATTGAAAAAGTGCTGCTGATATAATGGAGTTTGGATCAGGGCACTTTTGCTTATTTAAAAGCTAGTTCAGATTTTCCTCGTTGGTTCCTGTTACGTTGCTATTACTGTGATCATTGCATCTGTCTCTTGACTGCCTGCTAGTCGCACTGAGAAATTCGATGTGGTCATCCTTGCTGTCAGCCCTGGGACCGTGTGCTGCCAGCCTGGGGAGGAGAATTTTGCAGAAGGGACTGTGCATTGTGCCTGGGTGTTGAGGGAGTGTGCCTGGAAAGGGAGGCAGAAGGTGTGCAGCCCATCGGTGTTCTCATCAGCCCTTTGAGAAATCCAGCCTCGAGTTTCAGTTGTTGAAAGTATTGTGCTGAGGAAGGATTACAGACTGAAGGATTTATGCCGGTACACTTGAAGTACTGCCTGCTGAGCAGTGAGCCTGGCTGAAAGCTTTCTGGCAACACGCTTGCACAAATACTACTTTGGATTATATCAAAACACCATTTCTCTGACTGTTCTGAGGAGAGGGGGATAGAAGACGATACGACTGGAGTAGTCCAGCTGTGAGGACTTCAGCAAGATCCTTAGACAAGAGATTGTTCTTAAATATGCAGTCGTAGCCATACAATACATGAGCTCCATGGAGACCCTGGCACTAAAAAACTGAATATCCAACAAGTCAGTGTGATGCCTCTTGATCTCTTCCGCTCCTGATAACTAGCTTTACTTTTTAATTTTTCTTCAGAGTGCCAAAAATGGTCTGTTCAAGTATGTATTTTGAGCATGATATCGCCTTCGTATTTTGTAACAGAGCACAGATACTGTCACGCTGAGTCAGCCCAGTGCCTTGGCTGGTATCTGTTTTGCGGTCATTAGCCAACACCTGGTGCATCAGTCGAATGTAATAGAAAACTGTATGTGAAGAACAGAAGGTAACTGGAGAGAGAAAGAAAGCAACAGAAAAAAACCTGTGCATATAAATTCTTTTTTCACACCTGCAGGCTATCATCTTACACCTTAAAGCACGGAGCTTTGTTGCCCTCATCAAAATCTTTTGTTGTGCAGCTCAGATACGATGCAATGCTTTTGAACACTTGTATAATGGTGCAGTCTGCCAACCAGCATGTTTGTCTTTGTAACCTTCCCCGGCTACCAGGTCATAATGAGCACTTCTGGGCTCCCTGCAATTTCCTTATGTCAAAGTAGCCTGTAAAAAATTGAAGTTCTATTACTGTGTGTGGCCGGATTCTTTTGTGGACCAATGCCACTTCTTTCGGTTGAGTTACACAAGGAATAAATTGCAAAATCAGGGGATGATTTTGAGAGGCGGGTTATTTTTATGTTATTTGTTTAATGTACTTCTCGCCCTTTTGTTTTCAATACACTCTAGCTTTGCAGTTTTCTCCTGAAGTTTTTGTTTAGCTCGGGCTTTTCACCATGGCCTCTTTCTCTGTTGTTTTCCTGTTGGCTTGTTTCCCATATGCTTTTGGAAAATCCAGTAGGGCGAAGGGGCAGGACAAGAATCAGAACAGCTGTAATCACAGAGGGCTGAGCAGTTTCTCCGCCAAACAGGCTGCATTTGGCAGAGCCCTGCTTCCAGCAATGAATCCTTGGCACACTAACAGGTGCCTCCACAAATGTCCTGTGCTGAGTGCAAATACCGCATGTGGCATACGGCGGAGGGTTTGACCCGGGCTGGAATGGCTAGGAGGCGAGATGAGAGGGCAACAGTTAAGCAAAGAAACTATGAAGTTTGTTCTTGAACTACTGTATGAATTAGGGAAAGAAACTGGAACAGTAAGATCAGGATCCTAATCCCAACTGTTGGGAGGTGTCCCTTGATTTCCATTAGCGTGGTCCTGCGTGACAGCTTGGTGTGGCTGAGAACAGGATCAGGCTCTGACTATCAGTGATACATTTTGGAGATGATAAATTTTGGATACAAGTGGTAATATGTTGCTGTTCAAAAAAATGCACAAGCCATTCTTCCCATGTTGTCTGTCTCTGGTAAAGGTGACCTTTTCAAGGTATTGCCTTTGTCATTCGGATAACAGACATCACAGTCAGCTGGAATTGTATGGCTAAACATCGGGGTCAGATCTTTGAGCCTTTAATTATTTTAAATCATATGACAGTGAGATGACAGAATTTTGATTTGATACAAAATAACAAGGCGGGGGGGAAGCGTCTCATCTGGCACTTTTCACCCCTGCCCCTATATAGAAACCTTCTCAGCCTAAATTTATTTCTGGTTGGTATCTTCTAGTGAGAGTGTTGTCTTTCAGCAGTAGGCATTGGAAGAACTGGATTTGCTGCTTAACCGTGCCACGGATTTTCTGCATGACCTGCAGCAAATCACTTTATTACCCTTGCCTTGATTCCCTGTTGGGAAGAAGGGGCTGATATCAGCCCCATACCTCACCGAGAGGATAATGGATGGGTGACAGCAGGGCATCTAAGCAGGGGGTTGCGTTGGTTCATGTGGGAGCAGATATTCCCTGAGCACAGTAAGGTGTAGCCTCCTTCCTTGGTGCGCTGTTGAATAGTCCACACAGGGCAACAGAAAAAATGCTCAAGGAATGGATTTGGCCCTTGGCTTGAAGTTAGAACATCCTCGGTGTCCTTTCTTCTGCCTTGGCTGATACCTTCTCAAGGGTGCTGGTGTGTGACTGTGTCCTCAATGAGCCTCTGCTCCTAGTGAAATGAAATAAACTGCAGCTGCTGTAACCTGAGCAACTTACCAAAGCTGTGACATTACATGTTGCTTCCTAGAATCACAACTGTCTTAGTTATCTGCAGCTCACTATTTTGTTTTCTGTGCTCTTGTTTTTGTAATGGCTATTGGTGGCAGAAAACACACAGTAAACTCTGTGTTCTCGCTTTAGTATTGATACAGTAGGTAGTGAAAGACATGATACCACAGAGCGTATGAAAAATTGTCAACTGGAAAAAGCCACTCTGTGGTGTACTGCCTTGGTCTGCTCTTTGCCTTTGTGGGATGAGGTAGTTGAAAAATGCTCATTTTAAACTAAACAGTAAGCCTCCTTCAAATTATATTGTAATAAAAAAGAGAACGTCTTGGATAGTCTTTGATTTAGATGCGCTGTGTTTTAAATGTGTTCTAATTATAGTGCTCATCGCTTAACATTAATTTAATGAACATCCTCATTTATAAGGACAAGGTTGGCAAATAGGAATTAATGCCATTAAAACCCACAAGCCTCCCAAAGGGAAAAAAAATCAAAAGATCTATGAAGAAAACATAGCCTTATTATTTATAACAAGGCAAAACACAAAATCATCCTCCATAAGTTTGTGTAATTGGCTCAGGGGTCCTCAGCACGTGCAGTTTCGGAGGCGGCGATGCAGTGCTGGCAGCAGCCCGTGACACCAGCCGTGCTCCCAGCCCGGCAGCTCGCCGGCAGGTGTCTGCGCCCGGGGCCGCCGTCACGGCGGGCACTGGCTGGCGGCCTCGCTGCAGCAGCAAGTGCCACACAGAGGCTGAGCACCCGAGGTGCTTCTGGTCGAGATGTGCCCTTCTTGTGGACAAGAGCTTTTAACCTTGAAGTCTGTCAATCTGGCACCTTGTCAGAGCACTACAACTATCAAATCGAACTACCATGTGTTTCCTTTGGCCATACAAGATACCTGATTTGTGGCTTCTCTGAATTATGTTCCTCTACTCCCAAGGATCTCTTGGGATCCCTTGAGAGCCTGTCAGAGCCCCAGTGGGATTTTGTTGGCGATGCAGTGCCGGCCAGGGCCTGTTCTTGCTGCCTCCGTGCTGGAGGCTGCTGTAGAGCTGTAATTGCTGACAACTTGTTCTGAGGAACTCAGGCTGAAGTTCCAGACTTGCAGGTGGGCCCTTGGCATCACTTTGGTTTCAGTTGTACAGATCAACACCAGGACTCTTCTAATCAGCTCCAGAAATGATTACAATGGATCATCAAGGCCCAAAGATAACGACTGAAGGAAAGCGTCATTGTTCTCTTGATGGATCTGGAAAAGTGGTTATAATGCATATTTTGCTTTTTTTCATTTAATTGCATGCTGATATCTGAACTGTTTTATCTGAAGAAACAGAAGTGGTCAGATTTTCTCCCAAGGCATTATCAACGCACGTGAAAGCTGGGTGCTCCACTTGCTCCTGAAGAACCTTTTTCATCCTGAACTGTTTTGGTGAAGTTACAGGAATTCAAGTGATGGCAATGACAGTTACGTGTGAGCCAAAGATAAGTAAGGGTAGTTTTTTTTTAACAAAGAGGTAGCGTAGACCTATATGAAGCCCTGCTCCCCTCACACCCTGTTGCCAGAGGCTTAGGGTGTCATGTGTATCGCAGCCAGCTCATCATACAGGCCTTAATGGGGGGGGGGGGGTTGGACACCACTGTGGCTGTGCTTTACATCTAGTCCATCTTGACTAAATTACTGTAAGATTATTTTTCTTCATAACTATGATGATGACCTGCAATATTTAGCACCTTCTTCAGTCTGTAGTGAGGAGAATTTTGATCTAGTGATTTTGATGTTAGTGAGGAGAATTTTTTTTTTATTAGCCAAATCCCACTGTACAATTATTTAAGGGGTGGGGGACCATAGCTGAGCTCTAAACAAAGACATAAGCCTTGCTTCTGGGAGAGCTATGCCTTGCAGAAATGCTGCTCAGTAGAAAAATGCTGCAATTTTAGGCCCAGATGGTGCAAAATTTTCCTACAAAAACACATTTTAGCTTCTGTGATTAGTACCTGCTGAAGGACTGCTTGCCTTTGGGGTGGAGTTTATCAATACCTGATACATCTGATGCTCTGTTCTTGGGTCTCATCTGTCTTCCACTTTTACTGTGGCAGTAGTGTCAGTCCTTCCCCTAGATTGCAGCTGGCTGCCTGTCTTGCTGTTTCTACGTTGGAACCTGTGTACTCAGCCAAGTGACATGCTCGGTTCAAGTTCCTTAACTTCACACAGTTAACAGTAGCTGTATAAATTTAAGGTGTGGGTCTAAATTTCCATCTCTTTCTGAAATGCAAAAAATAGGTCTTAATTCCCCAGAAGTCCAAGCTGGAGGCAACTTCTCCAAGCATTGCTGTCACCTCCTAGGTTTGTCAGGCAATACACAGCTGTAGAGGCAGTTAAACAGGAGGACAGAATTGCAGAGCTTTTCCCTCTGGCATGGCTTTTGGGTGGTTTTCAGCAGTTCTGCATCTAAAGCACCAGCTTCTTCTCCCAGGTAGCTCTTGTGAGCATGAGCGTTTTGTGGCATTTTTTCATGCAGAATTTGTTTTCAATTAGAAAGAAGTTTGATAAGATATGTGATCATCAATTTTTTTTTTTTTTTTAAATGTTTATGGCTAAACCGATTTTAAACTAGGTCCAACTGACAGAACTGGGATAGCACGGCACAGCTGCTGCTTTGTTCTGAGCTCGCTGTCAGTGAGGAGGTGGGAGCCTGCCCTGCTATTATGCTGTGGTGTTACGGTGGATGTGGTTGCATATGCCGCAGACAGTTACCCAAGGACAACTCAAGCGTTATTTTTTTCCCCTACTGTGACATCACTGAGGACATTTTGTTGGCTTTCAGGGTTTCCCTGCTCTTGTCCTCCCTGTCTGCGGCCACTTCAGCCGCCTCCTCCTCCTTTTCCTCTTGCCTCCCCTCACCCTGGCACTCCCAGTTCTCTGCCCTTTGCTGTCTTGGCCCTATGATGCTCGTGACCCCAGTGTGTGTAGCAGAGGGGCACCTCGGAGCATGCGGCCAGGAGCCCTTTCTCGTACAGAGAAGCTGCCTCTGTTGCATTGCTTCCCTCCCTGGCATTTTTAAACATGATGGAGTATTTTTGGTTTGTTTGCTTTTCTGTGTCTCGGGTTACAGACCAGCTCCCGATAAAGATGGTGGAAAGTTCTCCATTTCCAATGACAGACATCCTTAGGGATTAGGTTATATTTTAAATCCTCTGGTTTTGTGTTTTTATTTCCTTCCTCCCCCCTCCCCGCTTCTCTACAGACAAAATGGCAGAAGTCTTCATGTCGGTTTGGGTTTATCTTTGCCTCTGATGAAAGGACATACCTTCTCTGCTCATCCAGGCTGAAGTACAAGCTCATCAGAGATGATGAGTGATTATGTTACCAATATTTACCATCTTACTAAAAAAAGTGAGGTTAATCAATTAATTGTGTATCTTTTGCCTCTAAGTCTTGTCAGCAGTTCAACTCGGTAAACATTGGAGTGAATGTGAGTTGGAACTATCCCTAGATGAGTCAAAGTAAACAGTTTAATGTCTGTCATCTAAATATATAATCTTGGACTTTTACATTGTTTTCAAATATTGTAGCTTTTGAGCATCTCCCAAGTAAAGTCAATAGTAATTCTGTGGTGGACTTCATAGAGTTTACTTAGGGTCAAAACTGTGTTTATAGGAAAAATGTTACTTGTGTGTTTCTTGTGTAGGTTTATGTCTATATAGATGTGGCTGTGTCTTAGTTGGCGGAGAGATACAGAAGCGATTTAGGTGTGGTGGTTTTTTTTTGGGGGGGGGGAGGGGGTGTTTTTTTGTGTTTGTGTTCTGCAGGGACAGGTTCCCTTCCCTTAGACTTCACAAATCCTGCTGTTGACTTCAGACAATCCAAGTTTATAACATTTTATTCTGGGAACTTAAAGTGCCTTATAGTGAATTAAAAAAAAAAAAAATGATGCAACTCAATCAGGAGCTAAACTCAATGGGAGGAGCTAAACTCAATGGGAAATATTAATAGGACGGTAAGACAGAGCTTCAGGAAAACCTGAAAAACTTCCTGAAACCCAGGAAACAGATATATGATGGAGAATAAAACATCCAGTGATGAGAAGACTTGGGCTAGATCTGTGCATATTTGAAAAAACAGCCTACTGATTGCTAGCATGCGTTTCAATTGTCTCGGTACAGGTGTTCTTCCCTTCTTTTATTTCATTATTCATATTTAGGTTTCTATTAGTAAGACATAAGCAGATCTAAATTGAGCTCCTTCATGCATAGAAGAGGAAGGATTCGAAGAGCAGAAATTGACTCTGATGATTAGTTTTGTGTGTGCGAATTTATATTTTGCTAGGCGTGTTAACTCCTTTTTGGTGACTGAAAATGTATTGTTTCTATGGTACCAAGACACTGGTGTCAGCCTCCAGAAAACAGAGCACAATAGGAAATGCACATCTCAGAATCTTAATATGAATAACTATTTATGCTACTAGATGAGGAAACAGGTACAGAAAGGATATTTCACAGTTTATTTATGTTAGTATTTTGCTTTCTACATGGGCTTCCTGTTTTCATTTTTAAAATTTACATGTTTTGCTTAAAGCAAGAGTGAGAGAGAGATTATATCTCTGCTCGTCTCATGACCTAGTTATTGTTGCTTCAAAAAAAAAAAAGGGCAGGATCGTGTCTCTGCTTCTTGTGGAGCACAATACTAACAGACTGGTCAGGTACTCAGTGGCAGGGAACAACAGCAAAGGCTAGGACTCTGTTCCTTGCTACCTACTCCTAATTTCAAAGCCAGTTGCAAAGAAAAATGTATCTGAATCAAAAGTGAGGTAGGCCTTAAGAATCAGCATGGGCTGCGTAGTAAAATGATTTATTGGTGAATTTCTTGCCTTTTTTTAGAGAATGTTTTGAAAATTAAAGCATTAATTAGTGACCAGTAGCATGCTGAAATGAGCAGAGATACCTGTGACAAGGCTTTGAGCTTTACCTTCGATAAATGGCTTTTCCTGCTGCTCGTGATAAAGATTTCTGTTTCTGTGGAAGGACATCCACAGCGTATATATTGAAAAGTTACATTGAAAACCTTCAATATTCAAAGTTATTCAGTTAAAAGTATCCTGGTTTGTTTGGCCCAACTGTGACAGATGAGAAAAGAATGTGAACTGATTTATTAATAATTACTTTTAATAATGGTATGAATAAATGAGAAGTTATTGGGTTGTCACAATTTTTCAACATCTGTACTAATTTAGCTTCAGAGAAGGCTGTGGAAGAGTCACCCGCAACACCCTGGCATGTCCCAGTGCCCCCTTGAAAAACAAGAGGCAAACTGATTAAAGGATCCTTCTCTCAGGTCATGATTTGCCAGCTGAGGACTTCAAGATCAAAAGAAGTTTAGTCATTGAAACACCTGAAGAGCAGAAAGGAGGTGACTTTCAAGTTACCTAGGCAGAAAGCTTGGAGACTCATGGTCTGACCAGCCTACGGTAGGAACAGTTAGGAGAAACAGGCATGCAGTCAGTTTTGAGAGAAGCTTATTTTAAACAAACACTTTATTTAAAGTACTTCAAATAAGTACTTGCTTTCAGGAGGTTATTTGGCCACTGCTTACAGTTTGACGTTGCTTCTGGAGGGAACAGAATCGCGGGTCTGAGCTTGCATGATGCTAGCTGAGCTAATTATGGCTTGTAGGGCACTGCTGCCAAAGCACCAGGCCTGAGCATGGCGCCAAGTGCTGCTGCTCAAAGATACTTGTGCTAGCTTGGGTACTAGAAGTAGGGTGGGGGCAGACTGCAGAAGTGCCAGGTGCAGTTTTACTGAAGAGATAAGCAGGCTGTGGTTTCCCCCTTTGCTTCTGGCCAGGCCGTGCACTCCCGCCTCACGGTGCAGTAGCAACCATCTGGCTGTTCCACCACAGCCCCAGCACCGGGGCAGGCGCTGGCCCTGAGCGCAGGTTCCCCTGTGCCACCGTCCTGTGGGGGAGGTTATATTCCTGTGCAGAGCGTTCGCTAGTGGAGCTATGTTGTTCTAGCACTTGAACAAGCTGCATTGTGTCCCGTAAATGTACCCCAGGAGAGTAATTTGATTCCTGCCCCTACAGAGAAGCAAGAATTGAAACTCTTGTCTTGAAATTCATGGTTCACGAGGAAGTCAGGAAGGCCTCAGGTAACTTCACCTGGTAACTACATCACAAAGACACTGCAGGTCATGAAGTCTGTGTACGTGGATGTATGTGAATCATGATTGCACGAAGATCAATCTTAGGTGTGGGCTAATGTCTTAGATTTGGGTTGTGCAAAGCCTCTAGTCTACAAGTTAAACATGCCTTTTCTGGGGACAGCCTCTAAAATAAGTGTAAAATCTGCTTTTTCCGTGAGCCTTTCTGGCACTAAACACATTGTGTAAAGATTTGTGGTTCCTAAGCACAATGAGAGTTTAAATTCAGAACCAGAAAGATCAAATTCTTATGCAAGTTGATGTTTGTAAAATACTCTCTCAGCTCTTTCTGGAGGCCTTCATGATAACCGGGTGAGAACAGTGATGTTGGCTGACTCCTGCAATGAGAAGGAATTTGGCATGCAAAGGAGAAATAGCAAGGCGGGAAGGAAGGTGGGGACTGCGTGTTGACCTGTGTTCAAATCCCAAACAGCTGCTGCAATAAAGAAGCAATCTTAGCTGCACCAGAAAGAACACTTTGAAATAAAACCAATACAGCAAAGATCTGAACTTCAAGTGTGGTTGGTTTGTTAAGGGAGAACAGTGTGTCAAACACAAATGTGACAGACTGTTGATAATTACTAAGAATTCATTTGGACAGGTAAATTTTATTCTCTGTCATAGAGTCATGTTGCTACCACTGAATATCCAGGCTGAGTAGCTGAGGGCATATTTACACTGGTAGGTTCAAAAAACAGGCACTGCTTAACTGTGTGCCTTAACAAATGTGCCAGTATTGTTGGAATCACTCATGGTTCTTTTAATATAAAACAGTTTTTTTGCATTGCCCCTGCTTTCTTAGAAGATTGGCCAAAGCCTAAACTATTTGTTACCTTTTTTAGTTTCTCTGGGTGTCAGGGAAAAAAGGTGTTATAATTCAGAGTGTTCCAGGAACCCCCTTGAAATCATCCTGTTTTTAACAGATTTTTTGATCAAAAAACCATAAGTCTAATGTCAGTAGATGCTTGTCCTGTGAAGGACATCAGGAGAATGTATAGGACTCCACAGACTGGCAAAGGCTGGGAAACCACTTTTAAATAATTTTGTTAGCTACAAATTGTATTGAGAGATAAAAAGATATTTTTGTAACAGATCAGAGGGAGTCCAGTCTTCTTTCTGTCTATTAGAGATGTAAAGATCGTTATTCTCTGTGTTACTCTGACTGGGAGAACTGTGTATTTGTTAAGAAAGGAAAATTAAATTAAATGTTTGATACATTATCAAGAACTTTTGTTCCTTGATATGAATTAGATGATGCAGCCTGGTTCTGTGGCATCGAGGCATTCCCCTGTGATGGCTTAATTCTCAGCTGAGCAATTAGTGCAATTTCTCATTCTTTTGTGCCCCAAGAGCAGCCCAGGAACACTAGAACAGGATCCGCAATATGGCTTACAGTTTAAATACAAATGCACAAGGAAAGAGAAGGAAAAAAAAATAATGAAGCCAAACCTGTGGTGCTTTATGAGGTGCCTGGCTCTTGACCCAGGTGAGTAATTGTTACTTGTGGAGCCGTGCCCATGGCCAGGGAGCAGTGCTGGTGGGGTGATGTTGGAAAACACGTCGGCTGAGGACCTCGTTACGGTCAGAACAGATCCCTCCTATTTCACTCCATCCTTAACTACGTGTTTTAGAGGAAGGTGAGCTGCTTGTGAAAAGAGAGCTGATATTTTAAAAGGCTTTTTAAAAATAGCTAGAGAGACTGGAGTCGCCTCTCTCGGGTGAAATGGAGATATTTGAAGGATTGTTTTGTGCTGCAGTCAGGCATTTGCTGGGAAACTTGCATGAGGCAAAACTGTAGAAACTATTTTTAGAACATGAAATGGAGAAAAATGCCCCCAGGTTGGGAACTACTGGGCTTCCTTCCCCGACTGCAGCTCTGTGGCGTGATCCGCTGCCAAGAACCAGGCAAGGGCTTCACGCAGCGAGTCCCGTGCTGGCGGCAGCCCCGGGCCCTCTGGCAGCCTTGTCCTCCCGTGGTGGTTCTCGCTGCCGTGCACGGGCCTTCGCTCACGGCCTGCTTTGGGGTCCGTGGGGTTCACCTGGCTTTCCTCTGCGCTGGTAAACGCGGAGGGTGGCTCTTTGGAGCCTGAGAGGTGCCAGGAGTGAGGCTGAGAGCTGGGGGGTTGTTTTTCACATGGTCAGCTGGCTGGATTGCAGGACTCGCTATGTCTCCACGTAGGTAGACAGCAGTTTAGTAAGAATCGAACTCTTTGCTCCTTTCACTCACCGATAATTGTATGTATCGGCTGACATACAGATCAGAGGCTTCTGAGTGCAAATGCCACTGCTGAAAATCAGACCTAGGCTTCCAAGTGGCTTTCAAAAATTATACCTCCTATCTCAGTGTCACTCAGCTGCTTGCTTCAAGACAACTCCCCCCTGCCCCTCCCCTTTTTTCTGGCATTAATTTTTACTGCCTCTTTTGGGGAGAAAACTAGAATTTCTTCAGTGTTCCTTCGTAAGGCAAAACAGTGGTATAGCATGCAGTTCATTTTAAGGACTAATTTTCTTACCATAAATTTAAAAGAATCTTACGGTATTTTCAATGTAGGAAGAGGCTGAAAATGGGTTTTCTGTGTCTGAGCCGCTGGAGTAGTTTTAACATTTTGTATCTATGAATAGCATCAAGGCAACCATGTAAAAATAGAAACTCCCTGCGGAGTGAACCAAACTTTTGTTTCCTTTGTAATGTCTTGAGATTACAGAGATCGCTGGGGACTTGTGTGAGTGGGTCAGATATAGAGCATTCAAAACAAAACAAAAAACAGGAAGTCTTTTCCACAACAAGTAACCTGCTAACAAAAATAGCGACTGAGGGCAGATTATCATTAACAGCATCCAGTGTAATAGAGATGAAACTATTACACCTTAGGGAAACTGATGCTATAATAGTCTCAGTTACTAAATATGATTTGTTTCTGGTGTTTTTAAACTTGTTTTATGACTCAGGCTTGAACTATCTGGATATTGTTGATTGCATAAAATCGGTGGTTCTCTAAATGTAATTTTAAGTTCTCAAGTCAGTTTTGTTCCTGTACCTACTTTTATCTTAACTTTCCTTGCAATCTCGGGTGCTCCTTCTGGAGAATTGCTTTTACAATTCCGATTGTGATTTTTGCTCTCCGGTGTGGGTTGTGTCTTCAGCAAGCCCCTGTTTCAAGCAGCTGAGTATTTTGCATTGCTGGGGTTTGAGACATTTATGTTCAGACTTTTGCAGCTCTGTCTCTGTGATAAACACGTAGATGTAATGTATACTTTAATGCCTGTGTACTGCAGAGATGGTCATCGCCCCAGAAATGGGGAAGATTTTTCTTTTAATCGAGGCGGTGCTGAGCACCTGCAACGCCCAGTAACATTCACGAAGTCCCTCAGCCATTTGCAATTAAAAAAAACCTCTGCAGCTGGCTTAGTTGGCTGTAACATTTGTTTTTCAGGGAGGTCCTGATTTCACTCACTTTTACAAATAGTTTTATAGAGGTCAAGTAATTCCCGCTTTCCGCCAAAGGCCTGATTCTCTGCCGCATACCACAACTGCAAACAAGTTTGAAACAAATCACAAAATGCAGTTCAGCCAACCAAAGAGCAAAGTTTCTCCAGGACAGCAAAACTCGTGCAGCTGGCTGAGGTGCAGGGATGCAGAAGTGGTGAGAGCAGCTCCTTGCTGTAATTCAATCCTGTTTGCATTTCTGACCGGGACTGTAACAGATTTAGTCCGTTCCCCTTTTTAAAATGAAAGGGCACCTACTTCATAAACAAGCAGCTAACTTCCAGTACAACTGCAAACATCAGAGAGATCAGGCAGCACCCCTCCTCCTAAAACAATTTCCAGTTAATGAAGTGTAAATGGAGGCACGTCCCGCTGCCGTGCCCCTAAAGGAGCGTTTCCTTCTGTGTCCTTGGAGGGACTGTAGGGCCAGGGTTTTCAAACAGGAGGAGAAGCACGTTTGAGGAGAAAGGAGAGCATTACCTGCAGCCCTGACTTCAGCAGAGGGGCGCAGTTTGACGTGAGTCTCAGAGGCTGGCTCGGGGCCGTGCTGGCCTGATGTCCCAGCCAGCATTGTGCCCTTCTGGGCAAGGGGCTCGGCGTGGCACGCTGCCTTCGCCGTCTGCGCACGCTTCTAACAGCACGCGGCCAGGAGGAAGCGGCAGCAGTGCTTGTCTTGTGCCAATTTGCCGGAATAAAACCATTTATAAGGCTCGCTGGAGGCAAAAGCTGGTTTTGACGCCATGCCTCCAGTCCCCAAGTGCTTGAATATTTTCGTGGCTGTAACGGGCACGGCAGCTACTCAGCAGTGTGGGTGTGGTTTGGGTGACTGGAATACGTGCCCTGTGTTAGCAGGGTATTCCTGGTGTGTGCTGCATGTACTCGTCTGTAGCCTGCTGGCAATATTTGTTTGGACATTCCCCTACTAAAGCCTAGTCTAAGGTTGCTTGTACATGGTTTGCATTCCCTTTGACTCTAAAATAAAGAGACAGCCTCTGCTGGCCATAGTACTTGTACTTACCCTTTGTTGTTGTTGTTCTTTTTTCCTCCAAACTCTTCAGTGTGAAGGAACGCTGACAAAATCTTGCAGAACGGAAAAGAACTGCCTTCAAGGTTTTTATTCATTGCCAGGAGGTTAGAGGACACGTAAGGGGCTAGGCAGCGCTCCGGCAGCGCTCTGCCAGGTGGGGCCAGGGGCAGCCGAGGGGCTCCGGGCCCTGCGCAGCCCGCAGTGCTGCAGCCTTCGCTCTGTGTGGTGCTCCCCGAATATGTGGCCTTGTGACACTCAGGAAAGGATAACATCACAAGGAGAACCTTTGTTTGTAGATCCTCACGGGAGGATTCACAAGCAGTAGGCAGACCTCTGCAGCTAAAGGTCTGCGTGTGGGTAGCAGAACCGGGCACTTGCCTGGAGGCTCCCAACTTCAAAGCCCTGGCAAATGTTTGTAAATTATACTACAGCAGCCTTTGAGGTTATCAGGCAGGTATTAATATTACTGTTTTATAGGTGGAGAAATTGAGTCCAAGAAATTACGTAACTTACCTGGGATTAAAGAGAGCCGTAACAAGTGGTAGAATACAGCATGGGGAAGAGGAACCCACTGCTTCCTCATGATGTAAAACACCAGCTATCCAGTGGAGCTAGGTTCATCATCATTTAGGCTCTTCTTCAACAAGTCCCTTTTATTAGACGCTTGCAGATGTGCCTAAGTCAACAAGCATTGTTTTCCGGCTGCCTCTAATTGCTCCTGGGCTTCCTAGTGAGGTGACACTGATGTGTGCATCTTTCTGTTCTCCAAAATGATTTTTCAACTTGCTGTTTAGCTTTAACCACATCTGACAGCAGCCTTGAGGTCTCAAAAACTTGTGTGTATTTTCACAGAATATGTGGCTGATTAGAAGAGACAAATCCTGCTTAGGGAAGGCCTTGTCTGTTTGCTTATTAGACACCGGAGAACGTACATGGAAGAGCCCTGGTCAGAGTTCACCCAGCAACATCCGCCAGGAAAACAGCATGAGACTCAAATCCAGACAACAGCTTTTCACTAGATTTGCTCCTCTTGGAACTACTTGTTTCTTTTCCTTGTCTTGTTTTTCCTTAACAACTCTCGTCTGCAATATTAGCCATTGCATTTCTGGATGCTGTCATTAAGACCCAAGAGGTCACTGTCACCTAGCATTGGCCTGTCTCATAACTACTGTGTAGCCAAGGGAATGTCTCAGTCTGGGGGAAATTACAGCTACTTTGGCAAATCTGATGAAAAGGAGTAATAAACGCATGATCAAGTAGATATGTAAGTGCCAGATAGCTGAGGAACCTGCTTTGCAGGGGGTTGGACCCGATGATCTTTCGAGGTCCCTTCCAACCCCTACAGTTCTGTGATTCTGTGATCAAAATGGGAACCATGATTCTTTTGACTGCTGAGAAGTCACAATTTTCCTGTGGTACCTGTAGTGGTGTTTTTTTTTTTTTTTTTTTTTTTCCCCAGATGACAGAGGCTTCTGAGACTCCATGTGTATCTTTCCTATAAATGGCATCTTGTTGTTAAGGAAGAGTGTTACTGTGTAACGTGTGATAGATAACATGTCAAGAAATTATACTAGTAGATGCCCTGTTGTTAAACGATGAGGACGAGCTTAGGTTAGTTAGTAATTACCACCTTTATTACCCATAGAAATGCCACGAATGCCTATTCTGCTCCATGATGGCCACCCCACCTGGGGCTTTGATGCTGCATCCTCACGTGCTGAGGCCAAGCACCCTTGCTGCTTGTCCCCAAGCCAGGCCCTGCGTGGGCTGGAGCACAGGCTCCTCAGCACCACCCTTCCCTCTCCTGGTTCATAACCAGTGATTCTGCCTCCAGCTTCTGAGAGAAGAAAGGAGTGAGGTCAAGCACCATTTTTTGTATTAATGATCCTTATTTAAAGCTAATGGCACAGGGAAGGCTCATCTGGTCTGTACCCCCTACCCAAAGGTACCGTTAGTCTGAATCATCTCAAGAGGTCTTTGCTTAAGTTGTTCTCAGCAGCCTTGTGGGGTGACGACCCCACGATCTCATTAGCAGAATTGCCTTACCCCACGCAGGAATCCTTCGCTGCTGTTCCAGGATAAGGCAAGGAAATGAACGATGCAGAAGAGAAAACCGTGCACGATGAACAAGGGGCAGGCAGATGACAAGAAAGGAGCGCTGAGGGTAAGGGCAGCTGTGTCCTTAGGTCTCCAACTTGGCTCTGGTCATTAATTGTTCAGCACAAGAGAAGGGTTGTCAGGTGTCGCAGCCTGTCTCCTGTAGACTAGTGTGGGTCAGTGCCTGGGCGCTCAGTGCGTCAGGATGCCCTGTCCTGGGGCTGTGCTGGTGCCACAGAGCCCCAGGCTCTCCAGGTGGGAAGAACGCCACCGGTTCCCGGCACGTGCATGGCAGAGGTGGCCTTGCGCTTCGTCCTGTTGGGTCCTCGCATGCCTCAAAGGTTGCGTATGCTTGTGCAGAAAGTTCCCATGTGTCTGTGTTCGTGTTCGTGAAGCAGCTGGACGAAAGCTGTTCCTGAGCTGTGAGGAACTTCTTCAGCCATGTGATGCAGTTTCCAGGTCTGTGACTGGTGGTGGAAGTTATTTGGCTTTGGACTGATGCGGGAAAAGGAGGAGAAGCAGATAGGTGGTTGTGTGAAGTAAGAGTGAAAATATAATTTTTTACCAGTGTTAAAATTCTCCAAGCTTTAGGCATGCTTCTAGTGAAGTGGTAAAAGATGAAATTGGAAGTTAATTAAATAGACAGAATATAACAACTAACCCAGCGGTTTACTTGCCAGTTACAAATTCTGAACAGCGTATTTGACAGGGGCTGTGACAGACACTACTGCACTTGGCAGCAAGCTCTGGAGACCTGTTTTGTGTTCAGCCCTGCTGCTGGCCTGCCGGGTAACCTGAGCAAATCCCCAGTCCTGTTAGGAACACCTTCCATGCCTGCAGGAAGGTACAGCTGTGCCGGCCTTGTCTGTAGACAGCGTATTTACGTGTAATGCCTTAGCACAGCTGTACTCAGCAGGACGCGGATAAACCATGGCACGAAATGAAAGGTAACAAGTGAAATCTGTAACCATCTGGATGAGCCAGAAAGTAGGGAATGTTTTTTTCCCCACTCCAGAAATTGGGACCTGCAATTAGGGGTGAGAGGTAGGAGTGAGGACAGGGTGCCTCTTGCCACCTGAACGAAGTGTGCTCCCTGATGGGTTACCGAACGGGGCCGAATCTTGCAGGTGCTCAGCATCCCGGGAAGCTGCTATCATTTCCATCTGGGCTGTCCTGCAACACTACTTAGAGACCCAGTTCTCTGCGTGAAGACCTTATGTTTCGTGCTGCTTTGTAGTTTGTGCAGCAGTGGTCCTTGAGAAAGGATAAAATGTAAGGTTGGTTCGTTTTCCCAAGTTTTATTTCTGTATCACAAAGTTGGAGTTTCTTTCCCATCAAATTGCCTTTTGTCTGGTTGTTTTGTTCTTTGATATTTTTCTGCACTTGTCTTCTGTTTGATAATGGTTATTACATGGTTTTAATGGAAGGGATTAATTTTTCTCATTAACCCTTAATAGGATTAAGTAATTTTCTCCTAAAATTACTTAAATGTCATCTCATTGAAGATTACAAATCAAGGTCCTCAGACATTCGTGCTATAAAAACGGTTCAGATGTATGCACCATTTATTATTGTTGCCTGCATATAAAAAGTCATTAACTTTGTCAGAATACTAAAATCCGAGTATCTCTTCATTGTGAACACAGAAGCAATTTTGTTTTAAAGTGGCATAGGGCAAAGTTTCTAATAAAAATGCAATTTCTAACCTCTGATTGCAAATGCTTCTGTTAGTGCTAATTCTCATTTGAGTCACTGTAAAGTGTGCGATATATTAGCTTAAACAGCTACAGTAACAAATGATTTACTTTTATTATTATTATCATTAGCCTATAACACTTTTGGTAAAATTCAAATGCATCAATAACAGTGCTTCGCTTTTATCTGATGATCAAATTAGTTTTACACTGCCTCAACCCGAGCTAAATTATTTTAATAACATTTAAAGTCAACCATTAGGTTGTTCTAAATCATCCCAACGAGATATTTTTGGATACACAACGATTAACCTCTTCTCCTGGCTGCGCCGCACTTGGGCAAAGACGCGGAGCGCGCTTTCTGAGGCCGCTGTGCTGCCGCGGCGTGCCCCGGCCCCCCCAGCTCCGGCTGCTGCCCTGCTTCCCAGCTGGCATCTTGCTGCTGCAGCCTCTCACGTGTTCGTGCCCACGCCACAGCGTCTTGGCAAGACGTCCTGGAGTGTTTTCTTCCCTTTTTTCTTTAGCCTTCGTATATTAAGTTTTCTCCTTCAAATCTGCTTTGGGGACCTGATGCTTTTCCCCAGGAACAACATATCTGGTCTGGGAAAACTTCCTAATTACAGAATCACAGAATCTCTAGGTTGAAAGAGACCTCAAGATCATCAAGACCAACCTCTGACCTAACACTAACAGTCCCCACTAAACCATATCCCTAAGCTCTACATCTAAACGTCTTTTAAAGACCTCCAGGGATGGTGACTCCACCACTTCCCTGGGCAGCCCGTTCCAGTGCCTAACAACCCTTTCGGTAAAGAAGTTCTTCCTAACATCCAACCTAAAACTCCCCTGGCACAACTTTAGTCCAATTCCCCCTCGTCCTGTCACTAGGCACGTGGGAGAACAGACCAACCCCCACCTCGCTACAGCCTCCCTTGAGGTACCTGTAGAGAGCGATAAGGTCACCCCTGAGCCTCCTCTTCTCCAGGCTGAACAAGCCCAGCTCCCTCAGCCGCTCCTCGTAGGACTTGTTCTCCAGGCCCCTCACCAGCTTCGTCGCCCTTCTCTGGACATTTTTGTCTCTGGACATAATTGTCACACAGTTAAGAAGCAGTAGCTAGGGACAGTTCACAGAGTGAGAATGGTCAGGGGGTCTGTGAGTACTTGTACAGAGGACACCCACCTTGTACCTGGACGCGTCTGAGTATGAAATTGCAGGCAGCGGTGGGTTACCCCCGCTGTGCACGCAGGACCTTGTGTTCAGGCACCTCTGTCAGCCTGCTGTAGGGTAAATGCTGTGCCACTTGACCTGTGGGTTCTTGCAGCAGAAGGGGATCTTGTTGGGATGTCAGTATGTTGTTTGGGGATCTTACGGGCTTTCTGAAACCAATTCTTGGCCTGCTGATACGAATGAATCCACCAAGCCTGCTCCTGCTGCTGTTCTGAAGGCTGCTTCCCGTTCTGCCTGCTGCTGCTTGCCCCTCTGCTCCCTGCCCATCTTCCCCTCACGGGAGCAGCTCTCCACAGCTTCTCCCCTCCAGCCCCGTGAAGCTGCGGTGTCTCTTCTCAGCCTTCTCCATCTCCTCCCGGCCCGCGGGAGCCTTCCTGCCGGTGCCACCGGCCTGTGCTCACCTTTCTCCTCTCCTCCCTCGTGCCGCAGGCGAGCAGGGCTCCGCACAGGCAGAGGCCAGCCCCTGCTGCGTGTGTCCCGTGCAGTTGCTGCCTCTGCAAGTGGGGAACAGATTGCAAGGAGGCTGGCAGCTGTGTCTGTCCTGCGATGCTGGCCGATGTTCCCGCTCCCCCAGCTTATTTCCAGCTCAGACTGTGCTTTTGTAAGCTCTGCCTCGACACTACATGTGCAGTTCCTTTGCTGAACCTCTCGTGTCCATTTTTATCTCATTGGCAGATCTGAATAATTGCACAAAAGTGCTATTGAGAGGTTTTTTTTTTTCCAGTTCTTTGCTGCTGATGGTAATGCATCCAGGGTTCATATTGACAGATTAACGTGCGAGTCGGTGCAGCAGGGGCTGCTGCTGGAGGCTGCTCCCAGGCACGCCGCGTGGGATCCGGCATTGTCTAACTTGGAGCCCGTTTGATCGTTGTAGGGGGTCAAATGGTCGACTCCAGTCCTTTTTATGTTTGCATTTCTCTCAGGCAAATGGAACAAAAAAAAAGGAACTGGAGAGACTGAAGTGGAGCATTCTCACACACACAAAAAAAAGATACAAAATACTATGCACCTTTTGTGCTAGAATTTGGGGGGGGACAGGACTTGAGGGAAAGGGCAGTGCTGTTCAGCTGCTGTTGATGAAATGGTTTTATTCACCTGGAGGAATGTGATTTTATTCTATTGTTAATTAGCCACCTTGAGTTTAAGATGCACGTGTAAGTTAGGTAGGAGACCGCTTCAGGACCTTGCACTGACCTCTGCCAAAGGCTGGCCTGGCGAGCTCCTCGTCTTCCCCCTTCACAGGTGCAAATGTGCTTTGGAGACTAACTCAGGGACAGGCCACTGCGGTGGCGCTGACAGCAGCCCAGCAGCCAGTCCTTGTTCCTGTGCTGGCAGGAATTTCTTTGGGGCTCGTGCGTCTTTAACTATGGAAATTAAATCTTTGTGCCCACGTTCACGTGGAAGCCAGCCGGTGGAAGCGGCTGGCAAGTCAAGCTCTGTTCACTGAGAAAAGGGGAACGAACTGGAGCCGGCTCATAATTTTGTTAATGATCATCAGAGTCATTTCAATGGGAGTGATCGCTTGGAAAGTTTGTACTTGCAATTTCAGGTGCAGTAAGGACAGCAGTTCCTGGCTGCTGGTAGCTGTAAATGGCTAATCATTATTCAAAAGCCTGTTGTGTTGGAAGAGTTGACTGCAGCCTTCAGAGAACCATTTGAGTTTGAGGTCAGTTATTTTTACTCTTCCATTTTGTTGTAGTTAAATATTTTTACTTGCTCTCAGAACAATAGCTCCCACCACACTGAAGCCTTTGCCCACTGCAGTAGCTTTCCATACCTCCTCCTGTAGCGATCCATTCGGTGCCCAAGGGTCTCATCTGCTTAGTTTAGCTAAATATAGACTTTTCAAGCCCTCGTACAGATCCTAATCCATACCTTTACAAAGCTTGACAAGCTGAACCCAGTGGCATAAGCAGCTGATGCAGCTTTACGAGCAGAGGAATCCTCCCCATTCTGTTACGCTTGTTCTAATCTGCCAGGGTTTGTTTAAATTTTCTACTGCTTAATCTGGAATTTCACTGCCTGTACGTACTTGACTCTGAGGACTGGATTGTTGTGATGATTTTTTCCTGTCTGCAACTTACTCTTGAGTTTTCCATGCTGTCTGCCCAGGGAGACCCAGTGATTTTGTATTATTTCAAGCAACTGTTTAATACAAAAAGCGTCAGCCAAATCTGTGATTACTTTTACATGATTCAGAAACAGAGTTCTGTTTACCAGCAGTGCTGCTGCAGCTCTGCAGCCAGGCTGAACTCACAAAAATGAGAATTTCTGCAATTTTGGTTGCAAAGCTTCTTTAGGCTGGCGAGGCCTGGGTCCCACGCTTACACTGGTGCCTACAACAGGATGGAAATGTCCACAAAGGTTTCTGGCAGAATTTTATTTTGTGGTCATAAAAAAAAGATTGATTTCCAGATCTTACCTTCTTTGGCATTTTCCAGCTTGGTGGAATACTTGCAGTTTTTTTTATTTTTATTTTTTTGTGGATGCTGTTTTTCAAAAGCAAGTAGCTCTGTGGATTGTGATCATGATCCTTACGGTTACACATCACTGCCTGGCTTGGATTCAAAGCAGTTTCAAACCCACCTCTGTAAACACAGAGGGTCATCGTGTATCCTGCTTTACACGCTTCTGTCACCTTTTCAAAGCAGCTCCTGCTGCCCCAAGCATGCCCATGTGTGCTCACTGATGCTGTGTGTGCACAGACCCCCACCCCCAAAGTCACAACGAGCTCTGAGCTCCACATAGCCAGGCAGGTGGAGCACACGATGGCAAGGTGACACTTCGGTGATAAGAGTCCAAACCCTTCCCCTGGCAAAAGAGATATTTTGGAGTTTTTGCTAACTGAAGAGCACGGAGAAGGTGTTTCAGGGTGTGAAGCAGGGAAACTCCGAGGTCGCTCCTGTTGCGGTATGATCCAGCCTTGTTTGTCTGCCTTTGTTGCCTCTCATGACTCCTCTTGCCTAGCTGAGCTCCCATGGAGCCACGGCAGGAGGGCTGCCTCTCACAACCCCCAGCTTTATGCGAGGCAGTTGAAGGATATTTTTGTGTATGTGCTGCAAAAACGCACCCCACAGTCTGGGCTGTTTCAGACAGAACAAGCAGGAGCAGAATCCTGTTTGCTCTTCCTCCTCGTGGAGGAACGGTGCCACTCTGGAGTTTATTTGGCTGGCTGCTCGGCGCTTCGACTGCGCAACATCTTATCTTGGGTACTTCATTCCTTCGCAATTTAGTTTTGTTTTTCCCTAGTGCTGTGTTGTGCCATTGGATTGCATTCACACAGCGTGCCCGCAGGCTGCGCTGCATTGTTACGTATGTTGTGCATCCAAAATCATCTCGGTGGGTGTTCCAAGCAGCTGCCGTGATACAACCCATCTTCCTGGCAGCCAGAAGTGCTGTGAGCTATGTGTCTTCTTTTCCTCTTCGTCTTCAGATACTGTAATAGAAAGGGAACTTACAGAAGACTTGTGTATGGTGTACCTTGGCAGAGTGCTCCAGTACCTAGCAGCTGTCCATACACGCTTGGTCAAGTTGTGTTTTGTTAATCAGGTTTATGCGGGAGGGACTTGAAGAACTCTGTGTAGGTACAAAGTGGTCTGCCCTAGGAAAAAAAACATTCTTGGGGACTCTGCCACATTTTAATGGGGGGTACAGGGTGAGCTGGTGGTGGCTTTCTGAAAGCCACCTTTTTTAGCACCACATCAGGAACACAGGCTGCAGAAAATCCGATCAGACTGCACTAGTGTAAAGAGCAGCTAAGTCTTGCTTGGGTATAGCCATTAGCAGTCAGCATAGCTGCATAGTTAATGCACAGCTTATAGGGCGGTGGGTTTTTTCATTATTAATTGTGTGCTTGCATGTTTGGAAATTGACTCAAGCTAATGTAAAATCTGCTTTTAAATATTCCAGCTGTGTGGGTGTTGAAGAAGAGGAGGCACCAGACATTGACATCTATCACTGTCCAAATTGTGAGAAAACCCATGGAAAGTCTACTTGTAAGTATACTTGCATGGCTGGTCCTCAGACAGATGACAGATTCTGTATGTTTAAACAAAAGAATCTTCCTTTTTGTTTTGTTACAGTAAGACATATTTAAATAGGCCATGTCATAAAAACTAGAACTCAAAACACGAGGTGAAAAGAGGCATGGGGGGGGCGGGGAGGAAGAACATGGACTGGATTCTAGAGATCTGAATTTAGCTCCCAGCCTCACCTGGCCTCAGGCAGTGTGTGTGAGCTAATGCAAGGCACCTTACCTCTTCTCCTTCAGTGAAAATAGCACGTCCTCCCTGAAGTGTTGTGAGGCATTTACTGCTGTGGACTAGACAAAGGTCTAATACAGTGATTTTCAGAAACTGCATGGTGTTTTTTGTCTTTTGATGAGAAGAGTAAGAAACAATATGTTATGGGTTTGCCTGGGTATAAAACTGTAGCAATTTCAGTGGCAGGCAAAATTGTAGGATGCACTGAGGATGCCAATTCTTGCTGTTATTTCACAGGTAAAAGTTTTCCTGAGTAAAAGTAACAGTTGATCTCAGTGGGAGCTTTGTCTGGGAAAGAACTGTAGGATGTCTTTGCCTTTGGTCAGATTAATTCACAAATTCGTTCTGTTACACAATGGGAAAGAAAAAGAAAAGAAACCTATTGCTGTAAAAGATTAAATGCTTTACTTGAAAATCATTTATTGTAAATAAGCAACAGTGATGCGGATGTTCTCGCTCCTTTGCAGCATTACAGCAACACACAGAGGAAAAGCACTGTGCTCATCTCCCACGAGCACAGAATCAGAACATTTCTTTTTTTAGTGAGAAATCAGGGATGGGTGGAAACTGATTTCTGTTGTATTAAAACTCAGTAATGCTAAAACCAGCTAATTATTCTTGCACTGTCTCAAAAATTCAAGTTGAAAAAAAATGCTTGGAGGAAAGGGGAATGGTCTGAAATGTCTTTGTGGTCAAAAATTGAAGTTGTTTTTCCACTCCTTTTCAAAATAGCGTGAACTGGAAACCTGGACAATCTGCAGCTGTTCTTGTCTTGTCAGATGGTCTGCTAACAACTGGTCCAAGCAGGGCACCCACAAATTGGACACACCGGCTAAATAAATAAATAAATACAATTGGGAGGCAAGTCCTGAAGGGCTTAACAAAATCAGTATGTCCCCACAAAATGTTTTGATTTAAATGAATCAGTTTTGTTGGAAGATTTTTGACAAATGTACTGGAAATCGGTCAAACAAGTAAGCACAAGTGATCTTAAAGCAAGCAGTTTGGCATTACAATGGCTTGCCTTGAAAAGGGATGTGTAACTACAGATACTCTGAGGCTATTATTGAGCCAGTGTAGGAGAGAAAGCAGAGGACTTCTGAGAGTTTTGTATGACATTGAGATTTGATTTCTTCCACTTTGCTTTGAGTTACGAATGGTGAAAGACACCTACTTTTCAGTGTGTGTGTGGGGGAGAAATCAGACAGAAGTAGCCAAAGTCTACAATCAGGAATTAAATACAAATCCTGTTAAAAACAGTGGTGCATAATCTTAGAATTCAGAAATGGCAGTTTTTGTAGTCTTTTGTAGTCTTTTTTAAAGACTACAAGTTGAATATGTTAGTTAAGATGAGGAGAGTTTAAACTAACCAGTCTTATGATGCTTTAAGAAGGTTTTTGGCTATTTAATTCTTTTTACTCCAGATAGAATCTGACTTGGCAGTACGTCCCTCAGTCTGCATTGTACAGCATGGCAGAAAGTGGAGCTAGAACACTGTCACTAGTTACAGTTTTCAGTGTCATAGAAATACAGAATGTTATATAATTTCCCCATAGATCAATATGAGTTTTTCTCTCTACAGATGCATTATGGAAAGTTAGAGGATGTACAAGACCAACCACCAAAGTAGTTACGTGTGAAGATCTTGGGAACATTTAAACATTAGTTGTTGATTAACTTACCTTCAGTTCTGGTCTAAGATCACAGATTCCTCAAGCCGCGTAGCAGTTTTCACCATTAACCAATAGAATCATGGATTCTGTTGAAAAAATAGGCTGCTATCCTGTAGCCCCTCCTTGCGGAGTGCAATAGGCTAGAAAATAGAAAGACCAAGTAAATGAAGGCAGGAACAGCTTGATTCAATGCATTCATTCTGGCAGGCATTTGTATGCAGTACATCCTGCTACGCTGCACTTAGCCTCTGTTGGGACTTCCACAAGATGATCAGTTTCATTTGTTTATTAACTGTTCCAGTATATGTTTAAGCGAGTTATCTAGCAGTATCAGTTTTGTAATAAATGAGTAAGTGTTGTTCCTGAGCCAGTTGTTCTCTGGTAGGATTTAATTATTGCAAGATTAGCAAAGGGAAGCACAGACACCAATTGTCTGTTATGCAACTTGTCTGGATTTAAAAATATATCTGTATTTCTGGAGCATACATTCCACAATATATGTTTTCCAGATGTCAAATTTTAAAATCATTTTCCTCCTCTTACATTCTTCCACTTTACCAATGTGGCTTAGTGGCTACTATTTCAGAAAATTGCTTCCTGTCATATGACGTTTTAAGCCATTTCACTTTAATGAAATTTGTAGGGACTTCTCTTTGGGAAAAATTATACACATTCACAAAAATGTTTCTGACATCATTTAAATAAAACGTAAGTGCTTTGTTAAGGCAGACTTGACTCATTTTCATAACACAGTCTGAAATGTTTGGTTTGATGGCTGTCTGTTTTGCAGCAGTGAAAATCGGTAAGTTCTCTGGAATCAGGGAAGTTACGTAGATGCAAGCAGAACAAAGTGAGGCTGAGACTGTTTTTAAACAGTTACAGCCGTTCATGTAAGTCAATGGAGAACTAATGTGGTGCTTCCAAGTAGCCCTTCTTCATAAATACAGTTGAAAAACTCTAAGTACACCTTTGAAGTCTAGAATTGTACATTTTCAGATCACAAAAATATATTCCTTCTTTCTTCTGGAGGGTTTTCTGTCAGAGGAGAGGGGTTATACTTTTATATTTTTCAAAGGTCAAATTTTGATCAGAAAGTTCTGCAGAAAAAGAAATCTGTAATCATTTAAGAAAAAGTCATCTTTCTGGCCAAAGCTAGTATTTGTTGCACATGTTAATGGACTTTAATCCTTACTGCAGTGCTCATGGTAAAGATGAAACATGAAGAGAATGGCTGAAAATGGGCCAAATGTCAACTGTTTGATGTAGCATAATGGTCTACAGCAGCCGGACTGCTGTGATCCTTGGGATAGCACCTCCTGTGGAGAGTTCTGGCGGCAGATGCTGCTTGCTGTCGTCGTGTGAGTACCGGCTCCCGGTACCCAAGGAAATAGCTCCCTGGTGCTTTCTGGAGAGCTGCGGTAGATTTCTCAAATCACGCTGATTTGCCGCTTTTATTTCTCAACGTGCCGTGCTATCTGAAATATAATAAAAGAACATGATAATATGATAAGCTCTTTAATTGTCGCTGTGACAAGCAACACCTGTTTTGCCAGGACTTGTGCGAGGAGTCCCTGTGCTCCGTGGCCCTGTTGGGAGGGGGCACTCCCTGGGAAGGAGAGAAGAGGAGGAAGGTTTGGCATTCATGTAGGGCTTGTTTCCTTTGTTACCAGGAGCACTGAATTAATACACTAAGCCTGAGAGTCATTAAGATAAAGAACTAGCAGCTTTAATGAATATATCCAGCTAGGCTGGAGAGCTGCACGGAACTAATAAAACCAACATGCTTTGTGCAAAACCCGGGGTGGATTCGCTGGTAGATGTAATGGAAAAAGTTAGCTTGTTCCGGACCGTATGTCTTATAGCTGTGGCCTCTGGATTCCTTTCTTAACGAAAAAGTATGTGGATATGTGTGTGTGCATGTGCGAAGTTGAGGAAAGAGTGCCAAGCACACGTGGACTGGAGGAGATCTCGATTTGGGGGTAAAAAGTTTAGTTCTGTGAGGATAAGAAAAAATAAAGTTGTGATGTATGAAAATTCTGCTAATGGTTCTTGAAACTTTATGAATGTGCACTTGGGACAGTACAGTTTACTGCAAAAATGAGCATGTCCAAGCAGACTGTGGAAATAGTAACAGCTGAGAGACCTAATGCTGACAAAGATAAAAACTGGACCAGTTTTTCTCGCTTTGTGTTATCTGGCTGTCAGAGGCAAGGCAGAACTACATAGACGTTTGACTTGCTTATTTGTGCTTATTTTGGCTGACCCTTTTTCAATGAGAAACTTGCCTATGTGTCAGTAACCCACCGGGAGCATAAGGGGCTTTCTATCTGATGGTATCAAGTTCATGCATAAACCTGGCTTGCCCTTCAAATCCTAGAAATAAGAGAAGTTGTAAAAATTGCATTTGTGGTGCCCTTGCGTCTTTTTTTGTTTTTTTCCTGTTATGTGCATGTTGTGTGCAGGGCATAATTCAAAGCCCGTCCAAATTGATGTCAAACCTACCACTGCTGGACAGACCTTTAGACAAAGGTAATTCATAACAAATATGTTCATAAAGACCTGTGTGACGTAGTGACAGAGCAGAGAAGTGTCTTTCCTAAGGGTTTTATGATAAGGATTAAGTGTGTAGTCTGACAAGTACAAAACGTCCAGAGCCTGTGTTTGCATGAAGCCTGTGATAGCTGTGCAGCTCAGTAATTATCCGTCTGGTTGCCCTTATGTTACAAAATGAACACTGTTCAGTATGTAATAGATCTTCAGACTACAGTATAATTGTCTAATGGTGAATTGAGAGCAATACTGAAATTTTCATGGCAGCATAGTGGGGGTCCGCTCTTTGCTCACCTAAGAAATGCCATGAAGATTTGTCCTTCCTTCAAATGTTTTAATAACTTTCTTCTACTTAGCATATGGTACTGTCCAACCCATTCCTTTTCAGTGAAAAAGAAAAGAAATTGGCATAAACACGATACTGGACAGACTACAGAGGTCAAACCTGTACAGAATGGGAGTCAAGTCTTTATAAAGGAACTTCGAAGTCGTACTTTTCCAAGGTAAGTTGTTTGGCTGCATAAGTAAACAGTGCTCTTGTGGAAAAGTAGATATAGCCCATTTCGTATGACGCTGATTGTGATCCTTGCTGAGGCATTGGATAGTACAGGGTTATGAAGTTTAGGTGAACGCTTTCTTATTGGAGATGTCCCTGGCTCTTCCATGTTTTGTTTGTGCAGCAATATTAAAATCTACTGTTGATTGAACCCAGCTTCTGTGGATTTCAGTAGATGCGAATATGTGTGAAGACAAGAACAAGAACGTGGTTGGCCCCTACAGCATATGCTTGAATAAGAGACTAACGAATTTATTGCATAGAATTATCCAGCTCTCAAAAATACTAATGGTTTTGCTGAAGTCTCTCCATCTTGAAAAGAACAATGACATCCTCAGTTGCTACAGTGACAAAGACTCTCTTATTTGGGGTAATGAATAGTGCTAATTGTTAGGTGACATGTTCCGCACTTTATTAGGCTGCTTCACAGCAGCCATTTGTAAGAGTGGTGTTTTTTTTTTGTTTGTTTTGTTTTTTTTAATAGGCATTAGCCAAATTAATTCTTAATTATCAATGACTAATTATGTTAGAAGTACCCATAGAAACTGGTAAAATGTACTCGGTAAACACAAAACTTCTTCATTTTACAGAAGATTTGATCTCACTTTAATTTCAAATATCAGTTATTAGTCTGGTTAAGGAAAAGGCTGAAAATCCCCCTGCAGAATGTTGTAGTGCTTGCTTACAGATGTATTTCACTTAATTCAGTACCCAGTATTTATACTTACTTGGCTATTTTTATTTGGGCCTGCTTTATTTTTGTCTTAGCCTTTTTTAAAGTACAGAACAATTTGAAAGGTTGCAAAGCTAATTTAATAAAAAAGGATTAAAGTCTAGGTAGAATGTTTTCAGTAACCTAGGACAGCCTCTGAAACTGCAGGTACAAACAGCTTCTGAATCCAAAACCCTATTCTTGTATATAAAAATCCAAATCTCCAGTCACTTCAGGGAGATGTGTTCTCAGTTAATGCTTTCAGCACTTTGATGAAAGTTAAACAAAACTGTATAGGATTTCTTCTCTAATCTAAAGAAACGGGAATTTGACTGAGTGTATATGCTATGCCTAGGTGTCTGAGAGGTTAGCATATACTTGGAAGATCTGTGCTCACATATACAGTATCTACGAGTCATTCCCAAATTATTTAAAAATATGGACCTCCATTTTTTTTTGTTTGTTTCCCGCTTCCATGCACACATAAGGAAACACATGCTGCCAAATAAGAAAATATCTCCTGCCAAAACAAAGTTACTGAGCAAGTACAGTCTGTAGTCAAAGCGAGTCCCTGCAAGATTCAGGCCTCTGGCATTGACACTTCTGGCATTAGTAAAACAAAGTCTTGTTGAGAAATTTTATCTTCTAAAGAAAATGAATGAACTTTGCAGATGTTCACAGAACAAAACCCAATGCTCAGCAGTCAGAATCTGATGAAATGAAAACGGGGGGTCTTCATTTAAAGACTGAAACATCATGGCTGATTCACAGAATACAACAGTCAATTATAACCACTTAGTCCCTTGGTGAGACTCAGATCAAAAGAAATAGTGAAGAAAGAAAACAAGCAAAAAACTGAATTCATGTCATTCAGCTCCAGATTTCTGTTAATACTGAAACAGCATTAGAATAGTAACAGTAGTAATAATAATAACTAAACTAATTGTTCAGGTTCTTCAGTGTAGGTGTCAGACTCCATTTTGGCATGATCGTTACTAGACACTTGGGTGGCACATACAGAAGCAAACCAGACTCGAATGAGTATGTGAGATGTAACTGCAGAGGTTTAATGGTATATCAATACCATTTGCTCAAACTGAGAATAAACTGCATCGGGACAGCAGAGGAAGTCACCCAACCTATGTGGATGACTTAGAGCTTCCTATTTGCTACTTCTGCTGCTGCTGAATCTCTCTCACCATCCATTTCTTTAGCTTGCATGGTACCTTTGTTTCCTGTGCTTATTCAAATTATATTAGTGCCAGATACACTGGATGTACCTGTAACAACCTGTCAGATGCTATTTTACACCCAGGAGGTAACTGAAATCTATGAATATGCTCTAGAGTTTTCCATAAGATAGATGAATTTGATTCATTCAGTCTTACACTCCTGTCATTACATGTAGTTCTAGTCTGTGCTCTTTGTTTCCCAAATGCTTTCTTCCTCTTCGCTATCAGCTCACAAGATTACCTGGAATTTAAAGAGGAGCTTAGCTTCAGTTAATTAGTATCTACTTTGTCAAGAGGTATCTCAGTTCTCTAAAGCAGGAAACCCTCCATGAGCTAATAAGCACTCTGTGGGCAGCAAAGAAGTGTCAACCTGTAAGAGCACATACAAAGACCTAATTTCCCAAAATGCTGCCTTCCTCTGAGGTTCTTCCCATAGCTTACATCTTGCTCTTTAAAACCTCCAGCCTCCATCCTTCATATGTTACTGCTGCCTGGTACTGCTGTTTGCATAAATACAGAACACTGCAATCCCTGCCAAGCCTCAGAACGTACCTGTGAGGCAGCAGGATCAGTGGCATGAACACCGGATCAGCGGTATATTCCCTAATGCTCGGTGTTTCATGCTGCTGGCCACCTCTCTGGTCTTCACTCCGCTTTGCCAGCAGTGTGCATGAATAATTCCTTGCTTGCGTTAGGCTGTGCTGCTCAGGGGTGCCCACGCTGTGGCACGGCAGCAGGAGCATGGGGCTAAGTGCTGGCATGGGCAGGCTGTGTGGGTCCCCACCGTGCCACCGCTGTCCTTACGGCAGTGCTGGGGCTGCATGTTGCTTGCAGGGTGAGCCAGGCTTTCCCAGACCCAGTGACTAAACTTGCCTTCTGATTGCCCGCTGTGGCTGGGATGATTCAGAAATGACCTGTTTTCTACATCTTACCCCTGCTTGCATCTGGCAAGTTTGTGTTCTTATTCTCCCTGGGAAGCCCTGCCACATAAGTGCCTATGAAGGAATGCATTTAATACGCTTCTCGCTTCCCCTGCCTTGCCTCCCACATGCCTGATGTGCTGCTTCATGAAGCCGGGTAATTACAGACCCCTGCTCAAGCACTTACATGACCAACTCTGGCCATGCACAGGGCAGTCTTCTGTTCGGTACTTGGCCTAGGCCGTCCCTGTGGAGCGAGGTTTCACAATATTGGGGGCTGTGTCCATGCCCGCGCCAGCCACTGTGATGGTGGCATCCAAGGCCTACAGCATGTGCCTGGTGTCTCGCGGGCCCGGCGGATCGCATGGCGGTCTGGGCAGGGCCGCGACTGGGGCCTGGCTCTCTTCGTGCCCGCAGGGACGGAGCACGTGTAAGGCCTGGCCATGCCCTTCAGTGCCATCGCCCGTCCCGCCCGTTTTTTATGCCCGTTTTTGGTAACTCTGAAAACGTGAGCTGTAATTCAGAACTGATGCAGAAGAGGGCAGTCACGTATTGGCCTTCAAGGTTATGGGAAGTAATGCTTTCAGGCTTAAGCATGCAAAGTTTTGTTATTTCCACCGTCCCCAGCCTGCCCGTGACAGAGCTGGCTGTCCCCACGCTGCAGGAAAGGCCTGAAGTATCTTCACAAAGACCAAAGAGTTGCTTGGTTACCCAGGTTGGTTCAAAGAGAGACAAACAAGCAACATCTGCTGGAGCGCTTTTAGGCCAGATGATCAGTTAGAGTACGCTCATTTCTCACTTTGAATTCAAAACATTTTGCTCTTGAAAAGATCTAGAAATTGGCCTTGAAATTCTTTTTACAGTTGTCAGTTTGAATAACTGATCATTTGATAAACCTGCCCTTTTATTAGTCACTTTGAAGCCCTCTCAGCTACTTGAAAATAATTTGCAGAGTATTTCCTGAACAATTTATTTGACTACTTAAAAATGATTTGCAAAGTATTTCCTGGACAATTTATTTGAGATTATGTAGCATTTTAAACTTTACCTTCTTTAAATTGAAATATTTAACACTAATTTCTTTGACATTAATCACTGGTAACTTGACAGATTCCTATAGTTAGGAAAACAGTCTCTCGCTGTAAGCTGTTATTTCAGAAGCTTCCAGTAGCTGGTGTATGAGAGCCGAGTGTGTTGCTTGCAGATGGTTTTAGTATGCCTTTGCAATATGCTGCGGCATGGCTTTTGTCTTATGCACCTCATTTGCATATAACTGAGGTTTTTCAGTTAGTTGTGATCGTCAGCATGGTTCATAGGAATGAAATGATCTCTCTAGGCATGAAAAGATCTGAGCCTCCGATTCCATGGTTTTCCATTACGTGTAGTCACTTCAACCGACTCCAGAAGAGTACAGGATGCTGCTAAAACATGGTTTAGCACCTGTTCGGGGCAGGTCTCAGTGACAGCCTAAAACACCATGTAGCCTAATGCTATCTGAAAGACTACAGATTTTTAGCTCTGTTGAGTGAATTTCCCAAGACCTCGGGTTTTATTGTATCTAATGTAGTCTCTTCCAAACACAGGGCTTTGTCTGGTTCTCAGAGGTGCTTTGCATATAGGGTGCTTATTCCAGGTAATAGGAACTTGTTTGTTTGAGGGTTCTCAAAATAAACGCTTTCTTAAAAAAAAAAAATATCACAAATATGAACTTGTACATTTCATGACCGATAGTTTTTTTTTTTTTTTTGTCTATAGTTGCTGGCATTGTGCATTCTTGCCTATCTGCAAATTGCTATTTAGAGAATACTTTTGGTTGTCTTTCAACAAATATGCCACTTATTTATGTGGGAAATTGGATGTTAAACAAAAGGCATACAAGTCGTACTAGAGTTCACATTCATATACTGCTTACTTCAGTAGAGCTACGCGCAGCAATATAGAAAAATCATAGCTTAGCTGGCATTTGTAAACAAGCTAAGAATTGGGTGCCTAGAATCCACTGCTTCAGGAAGTTTGGGTTTTATTTTTTTAAAACATTTTTCTCATATAATAGAATAGAGGTTCAAGCGCATTCTAGGTCTCAAAAACAGCTGAGACACTCAAATGAACAAAATATGCAACACAGGCATTAGGGAGAAGTGACTGTTACATGATGATGTCAGTTTATTCTTGTTTGCTTATAACTTTTTCCTTTCAGTAGTGAAATGCAGAAGATGCCAAGCTCTGCCTGGAAGCACCTTACCATTGAACCTTACCTGTGTTTACTTTTCTAGTGCTGAAGATATAGTAGTGAAAGTGCCAGGCAGCCAACTAACAACAGAGTATTTGGAAGAAAATGGTTTCACAGAGCCCATCCTGGTCCCAAAGAAGGACGGTCTGGGTTTGTCTGTGCCAGCACCCACGTTCTACGTCAGCGATGTTGAAAACTACGTTGGTGCGTATGGGGCAACAGTAGTGTTTTACTGCTAGAGCTCATTTGCTTCTTACAACTGGTCCCAGGGCTGTGAAAACGGCTCCCTTGCCTGGAATATTTCTTGTCTGCCTTTCAGTGCAGACCAGCAGTAGGGCAGGGTTGGCAGTCAACTGCAGGTTAAATAACAAGAGTCTTTTGGACTGTATGTATTTGAAGGCTTTGGAAAGATGGAGGCAGCTCAAAACTTCATGGCCATATAACCCATATATAGGCCGATCAACATACACTATAGAGAAAGCATGGAAGAGGCAGAAAGAGGGTGTTGCACACCCTGCACATATTCCTCCGTCCTCCAGGTGTGGCAGAGAAGAAGCTTGGTTTTTGGCGTGAGTCAAAATAATCCCAGGGTAACTTTTTCTCCAGGAGCCAGCATGGTCCTAGCGGGCTGTGACTGTGAGAGGTGAGGGACTGAAAGGCAGCATGCACTGGCATTGTTTGCTACCTGCTAGCTCAGAATCAGTAGTATTTTTCTCTTGTGATTTTACAGACAGCAATGAAAATGAGATTTTGGGGGTTAGGGGTGTATATGTGTGTTTTATGGCCAAAGGAGGAAGGAGGTTATGTTATTGTAAAATACTGACATCAGACCTTGAGCTATGCAAACTTTATTATGTAATGGTAGCCTGTAATTAGCAATTAATCTACACTTGTTTCTTGTACCAACTTGCGTATCTTATGGTGAACCTGAGCCAGACCACATTGTACTCCATAGCGCTGTATTAAAATAGTCATTGTAGTATCAATAAATTGTTCCTTTGGGCCAAGTCTTAATTGATTGCTGCCATCTCACTTTCTGTTGAAGGAATTACTAGACTGAGACTCCCACTTTGCAGAGGCAGTCCATTTCAACACTGGTGTCAGTTCACAGACAGAGCTTTTGTCATTGCTGCTGGTCATTTGGATTTGTGCTGGCATCCTCCAGTCTCTAACCTGGGCAGGGTGTTGTACTGCGTCTTGAAAAGTCATCACATCATCCACCCTTGGAAAACATACCTTGGCCAGGAGCCGTGAAGCTGCTTTGAAGTCACTTGTTTCATCTCTACATCCTTCTTCCTTTAGCATGTGTGATCTTGTCTCTTCTCTCTCACTGTCTCTCTTCTGCGTTGGTTCCAATGAGATTCTTGTTCCTTCTGGTGTTCTGGTAAACTGCTGTCCTTTTGGAGCCGGAACTCCAGCTCTAATGTACGTCTGTGTTTCAGGGCTCCCTTCATCTCCTTTTATAACCTGCTAACCACTCCTTGTGTGTGGTACTTACCAGGCCATTGACCTATTCCCCAAACTGGTGGATGCTGTCAACAGTCTTTGTTGTTCTTGACTGCCTTTGTTCCTCCTGCAGTGACTGTGTGCAGTGAGATAACTATGAATAAAGGAGAATTCAAGACCCCTGATTTTATTGTCATTTCTGTACCGTTGCTTCTACAGGAAGCATATTTTCCTTGCCCATCTGCTACACTTAGCAGATTTTCTTGTTTGACCTAGGTGCTCCTCGTGCGTCTGCTGGCTTTCTCTCAGCATCTAGCTGAAATAATCCACCTCCTCCCCCCCTCACCCCCCCAAAAAATACCACCACCAACAAACTGTTAGTGAAAAGCTGAAGGGAAGAACACAGGCTATTTAATCCAAAGCTGGCACCAGATTTTTAAAGCGAACAGAACAAATACGATGCTGGTGTAACCTCCATGGGATTGGTTGGCTTCAGTGAGATTTCACAAGCAGGAATTTATTTCACTGTTTTTTAGTTTATTACATTGGACCTAGAATGTCTGCTAGAAACAATCTAAAGCAAGTAGTAGAGGACGGAACACCACAAATGAGATTGCCAAATGTGTCATTACTGTGCTGGTGTTTTGTAGGGAGAAAAATATTTTTTCTCTCCTAATGTGATAAAAAAAAAGTCAAAAATTGCATGGTACATCTGAAATATTTCTTAAAAAAAAATCATAAGATCTTTAATAGAGCATGAGGAAAACCATCCTGAAAAATTTGCTTGACAAGATATCCTGTACAGTATTACACTCAATCACAAGAAATTTACAGATATTATTATACAGATACATAAATCCATAGATATTCAGGTATTTGCATATAATTTTCACCAAGCAAATAATGTCTGTAATGAAAAATAATATTAATTCTTTAAAATTATTTCCATAGTTCTTATTTTTATCATGGGGCATGAGTAAAATAGTACCATTTTATACATATGCAGCTATGTATGTAAACCAAATAAATTACAAAGGCTAAGAAAATCAACAAATAAAAAGTTTGAGATGTTTCTGGAAATGTTAACTCACACCCAAGCATACAAAATGGGACAAATCAGGCAACCAATCAATCTCCCTTTTTCATCGCATTAATTTGTAGGACCAGAGAGAAGTGTTGATGTCACTGATGTCACCAAACAGAAAGACTGCAAGATGAAGCTGAAGGAATTTGTGGATTACTACTACAGTACAAACAGGAAAAGGGTTCTCAATGTGACTAACCTGGAGTTCTCGGACACGAGGTGAGCTGGTCCAGCCTGCGGCACTGCACGGTGCCCTGGGGTCTGACTGCTGCATTCTGAACAGCCTCCACCTTCTCTAGTGGTTCCCTCCTTAGGTAGTACTGCTCTAGCCTTGGGATCCTGGTTTCTTGTGATGCTGACAAGCATGGCTTTGTCCATATGGAGCCATTTTAGGGAAAGCACGGAAATGAAAGTGCTGTAGCTATGAAGAGCACGGTGTGTTGGGGATTAGTTGAGCCAGAATTTTTCATGGTAATTCAGACACGCATATCATCACCATTCACATGCTATCAACATTCACATCTCAGAATGGAACATTTTTACATCTTTTCATTTTTATTTTAACTTCAGTAGTACAGGTATCGTTAATTCAGTTCAACTGTGTACTAGAGAGTTATAACTAGGACATAACCAGTTGTTCCAGGAGAGAATTCTGCCTTGTCCTGGTGGTGAGTGATAATCTCATATGTTCCTATTATGATCTTAGATGGAGCTTGACACATACTGGTAAGACCCAAAGAAAGAAGGACAGCATGAATTTGTGGGAGAACATGGACAAAAGGGGTCTTTTGTTTATATATATATATAGTTATATATATATAATATAATAGTTATATAATAGTTTTATATATATGTATATATATATAACTATTATATTAGGAGAGATGAGACTGGATGTAAATCAGCAACAGCTCTTCTTCCAGATTAAGGCCATCTCTTAACATGTTGATCTCCTTGGAGCATTCTTTTTAAAAATGCGTTGGGACATAGTGAGCCCCCTATTTATATAGCACTGGCATGAGTGCGTTGTATATTGCATACTGAAATCTTCTGTTTAAAGTAAATAGATGAGATGTGGCTCTAGGTATGGAATAACATGTCACTGGATGTCCTCGAATTAGAGTAAGTTTGAAATGATTATGATTTTGTAGTCCTATATTATGTGTTAAAGTTTCAGGCTCAGTGCTTTTGCAAGGTAACCTGTGATCTGGATGATGGCAGTTCAGAACTAGAGTGATGCTGACGTCTCAACAGAACGTTGGGGTGTGTGTGTGTGAATGTAACAGTACCAGAAGAGCTCTGCATTTGAGGCTGAGGTGCTTTAGTGTTTCAGGGAGACGTGTGTCATGATACTGGCTATGTGAATATCATCAGTCCTCAATGTCAGGAAAACTACTATTCTTTTCATGCTTTAAATTATATGCTTTACACATAGGATAATCATTTGATGTAAATGCCTAAAGAGTTATTGCCTTGTGCTTTAGCACAAACGATGAGTGTCAACAACAGCAACAAATAAGAATGGTGGTTTCGGGGACCATTCTATTTTAGTTGAGGACAGTAGACTTAATATAGCCTTTAAAAAGTAAGCTGATGAATAATTACAAGTTAATTTATTTTTAAGCCATTTTAACCTCAAGCCCTGTAGTTAGTGTTTTAGTAGTGCATACCCATTCCTGCAGAAAGCATCTGTAGTAATTACAGGCTTCTAAGATTACCAGTATTTTCAGTAGGAATTTTTTAGCTTTCTGCTATTATCAGAGAATAACGGGAGGTCTTTTATTCTGAAGGACTACTGGGGCTGTCACTCACATGCTGCTAATTTAGACATTAACTAGCAAATATTTTATCTCTTAGCATAGACAGTGACATTTTAATTGAATGCACTGCTCTGTCTTTCCCTGCCATTTTAAATGGGCTATTGTTATCAGTATTTGACAGTGAGCATAAATGACACGTGGGAGCTTTTAATTTTAGTTTGAAGTGCAGATACTCTTGCAGAAGTGATATTTTAGTGTGTCCAACAGTGAACTTCAACCTCCTGCAAATAGTAGGCCAAATTTTCACTATTTAAATATAAAATTTAACACATCTGGGGATGAAAGACTTATAATACTTGCTTCTTACACCACCACATTATTTTTGCTGTGATTAATAATATATGGTATGCTTATATAATTTATATAATGTATTTAAATGGTATGCTTACTGTAAATAAGACAATGTATAAAATAATTATATATCATACTTTAAGTATATTAACATTATCAACTCAAATTATACTTTTTCTTCTTCAGAGTTTTAAATGTAATTTAATCAATCTAAATAAAAAGATAACTGATTTTCAGCAGCAGATCAAGACTTATTTAGTTCACAAGTCTGAAGTATCAGTGCTGTAAATATTGTTACTATTAAGTTTAACCTGAAGGTTGTTAAGATTTACTAGACCACTTATGTAAGAGTGCACGCCTTTCACTTCTCTGAAGGGGGCTGGATATATGGCACAATTGGTAACTAAGCCTACATAGCAAGAGGCAAGAACTGGAAAATATAAACAGTTCATAAATATTGCTACTGAAAGAATTCAAAGGGTCAGTGCTGCATCATCATACTTAAAAAGTCTTAGATTTATATCTGCAAACAGTTTTCACACATTTTCTGAAAAAAAAGAAAACTTCCACTGATACATAAGCTGTTGCTTCATATTGCCGTTGAAGTAATAGAGTCAGAGTCCACTTCTGGTTGTATTGGGATTCTTGCATTATTATTAATATTTTTTCTTAAAAGATGCATGCTTGTTTTTAATTCTCTCTATAAAGGATGTCCAGTTTTGTAGAACCTCCAGATATAGTTAAGAAGTTGTCCTGGGTGGAAAACTATTGGCCTGATGATGCTCTTCTGGCTAAACCAAAAGTTACCAAGTACTGCCTGATCTGTGTGAAGGACAGCTACACAGATTTCCACATAGATTCGGGAGGAGCTTCTGCATGGTACCATGTGCTGAAGGTGAGGGTTCATCTTTTTGCAGTGTATTTAGTAACAAACTACATTTTATATGTGAAGACCCATCCTAAAATTCTCTTGATGTCTTTTTTTTTTTTTTCCCAATGGTCCACTTATACACATAAGAAATATGCAAAGCCTTAACTGCTGTCAGTGGGTACACTCTCAGTAGTGCCAGGCTTTACTTGTCGTGTGGAAGTTGTTGGTGTATCCTCACTCTGTTAGGATGTGAATATTTGTTTAGTGCCTTCTGCAAGTACATCTCCCAAGACCTGGAAGATATTACATCCTGCTTTTGCAGGGTAATGGAACCTGACACTATAAACCTTTTGTACCGTCTGCCCCACAAATCTAAACAAATGTAGTCAGCTAGTGATTTAATTATTTCAGCCCTTCTTTACAAAGCTGACTAGTAAGTTTTACTTAAATAGTATTAAAATATGGAATGCTATATATTTATTTAAATACATATTTGTGTGTGCCAGTGCAGCTTTGATTTGGCTGCTTATTGCTAATTGTGTGTTTTCTAATTCAGGGAGAAAAAATATTTTATCTCATCAAACCAGCCTCTGCAAATATTTCTCTCTATGAACGCTGGCAATCAGCAGCAAACCACAGTGAAATGTTTTTTGCAGACCAGGTAGATAAATGTTACAAATGCACAGTTAAACAAGGACAGACACTCTTCATTCCTTCAGGTGAGCAGGCAATTACAGGTGAGGTTTACTGTTTGCTTTACAGCTGCCAAAACAGCATGTCCAAAGTGCTAGAGGAATGTTATTTGACCACCTTTCTCTGACAAAGTATGAAGTCTAACTCTCAGTAGAAGTCTTTTTTATGTGCTTACAAAACAACAACAACAACCACTAACCTTTTACTGTTTTCTCCCAATATTTAACAGACTTTTAAAAATACAACTAGTACATACAGTGTTCCATGTTTGGTCTGCCTGGGTTGAAGTAACTTCCCAAGTCCTCTCTGTATGTCCAAGCATGACATTGATGTTTTGTGCCACAGTATCTAATGGAGAGCTCATGTTGCATTGCTTGCTTCACTTCTTGGTTGTCGATTCCCTTTGACACCAAGGTGTCTGCATGGTGTGAATGTGTGTTTATGGTTGCACAAGAGGCTGAAGACCACGGTGTCACGGATTTTTATAGGCTACTTCATAGACTCAGGCTTTCATTGTAGGTTAAGAGTGGTGAATTTTGTTTTTCTCAGCTCCTAGGATGATATTCATAAAGAATATTCATTCCTCTCATGACCATGTGTGAAGCAGATGGTGGAATAAACATTGAACAATGTATGGAGATTGACTAATTTAAGTAGATTTTTGTGTGAAAATAAGTGTTTGGAAAACACCTGTTTCTGACAGCGCAATAAAGTCAGTGTCAGGAATTGTCAGTATGTGAAAACAGCTACTATTATGTAACTGCTGCTGCTTTTAACAGCAATAAAAAAGTAAGGGCACTTGTGGCAATATATTCCCTTTACTGTATGTCTATTTAAAATAGCCGCAGTTGACGGTAGTCCTGGGACTGTGAGTGAAAGGTGCTTAGCAAGTCCTTGGACTAGGCCTTAGTAGTGCAAATTGAACAAGGGCCCAAATGCAGCTTTGTTCAAAGCACAGGTGGTTTTAGTGCTGACTTGGACTGAAGAGCTGTGTTGGTATGTAGGAAGTAAGTTGTAGAGTGAAGTATGAAGTTCATGTAGTAAATACGTTGTTTGGTACTATGGACCCGGTATTTATTCTCAAGGATCTTTTCTTTCTCTTCTAGGTTGGATTTATGCAACTCTAACACCTGTAGACTGCCTGGCCTTTGCAGGACATTTTCTACATAGTCTAAGTGTTGAAATGCAGATGAGGTAATCTGTTTTTAAAATCTTAATTTAGGTAGAGGGACAGATATTAATAAATTGGTCATCCTCTCACATAATAATAATCCTGCGTTTGCAGTGATGTTATTGGTGTAGCTTCTTTGGGAGAATTTTGGAAAGCATACCCATATTTGTCCCCTTGACCAGTTTCTCCTTTGCTGGGTTATTCCAAGCCATCTTTACACCTTTTTAGATAGTGCATGGAAGAATATGTGAGGTGTTCAAACTGAAGTGGCCAGATTCTGAAGGAAGAATTATAAAAACTGTCAGGATTTTTGCCTTAGAACATGCCATTTGCCTTCTGGATACGAATTCACCTGCTCAGATGGGCTCTTTGCCCAGTGTAAAACAATGGAAGTAGTCTCTACTGATGTTGGACAAATAACGCAATAAAAATATCTTACATCTATATCACAGTTTCTTACTAGTGTTATTTTTGTTTTGCTTTTGGTCTGATGCCAGAACACTTGGTAGCAGC
Organism: Heteronetta atricapilla; assembly: GCA_011075105.1. Lineage (NCBI taxonomy): Eukaryota > Metazoa > Chordata > Aves > Anseriformes > Anatidae > Heteronetta > Heteronetta atricapilla. Next base: position 2,819,228 of record CM021742.1, read on the forward strand.
ACAAAGAAATATCCTTCCATGTGTACTGTGAAATAAACCCCAGGCATTTATGAGCAGTGCTTGACACTCTGCAACATACTTGTGACCTGCTATGCTTTTAAGTTCAGTTTGCTTTGTATTGCAGGGCATATGAAGTAGAAAGACGATTGAAAATTGTCAGTCTAACTCAGTTTCCGAACTTCGAAACTGCATGTTGGTATATGGGAAAGCATCTATTAGAGACATTCAAAGGTAAAAGTGCTTTTATTTGCCTGCCTTAATTGCTTAAATCTGGGGGCCTGAAAATAGTTACTCTTATTTTCTGCTGATGAGCCGCAGGTTGCCAAAATCAGTCTTGCTAGTATTTAAAAACTACTTCTAACATGTCAGCTGAATGTGCAGGTCTGGTCCAGCTATCACCTTAATCAGCCTGCCACCTTGCTCTAGGAAGGACCTTAGCCATCCCTCTTACCCACACTCAAGTAAAGGTTTCATCTTCTTTGTAAAAAATATTTAAGTTGCTTCAGAGGCAAATAATGTTGTAACCAACTACCTAGGCTGGGTAGTGTAAGTTACGGATTCATTCCCTGTCTTAATGTAATGAGCTGCTTGCTTTGTCAGCCCAAGATGCATGGAGTAGCGCCACCTTTTCTCATAAGTCTTATGATTCTGGTGGAAGTACATTGGCAGGTCATATGGATACGTGGGTCCACGGGAACATCAGTGACGGGGCCAGCAAGGCAGCAGGAGCACTCTGAATTAAAGCAAAGTTTTCTGTGACGTTCAAAATCTTCTAAATCATGTTCCTTCAGAGTTGATTCAAATGTCCATGCATGTTATGTTCTCTACAAATTTGGGCTCGCTTTTCTCCTAGCCTCTATTTCTTATTATGGAATGTGTCTAGAGACATCCACCAGATACATTTACAACAATTTATCTAACTAGTAAGTAATGTGTGGGGTCTCTCCCAGTGTTTCTTGGAAGGGAGCCCCCTTGTGACAGACACTAAATAAAAATTGTAACGAGCAGAAAAGTTCAGACAAGCTTGTACTCATGAAGGAGAAGTGAAATGCTCTGCCTGGTATAGCTTTGTTTCCACATACTGGTACTTGCTTTTTCAGACAGAATGAAACATCCTCTCATGTCAGCTTTGTAAGCCCATGGCCTAGAATGTATGAACATGGAAGCTAGCTTGAATATGTGACCAAGAAAGGAACCAAGATGACTGCCAGTGTAAACATAATTTACAGGAACCACAGTATAGAAAGGCAGAGTTGGATTTATGACACAGTAAATATACTCCTTATTACCATCAAGTTATAATAGGGATTTGTTTGTGGTGACCAACTTTTAAGTTAACTTTCACAGTTTAAACCTTTTCAGATTAGAGAATTCATGTAGAACCACTTCAGCTCTCAGCATTTGAATGGCACTGCTTTTTCTCTGTTTAGGTTTGCACAAAGCTGGGCAACAACCACCTGCTCATTTACTCCAAGGAGCAAAAATTCTCAATGGTGCTTTCAGGTCATGGACTAAAAAACAGGTAGGAGAAAACCCTATTTTAACATTGTGTTCCTCAGGTTTGTTAATCATGGGGAACAAAGAACAAATGCTAGAGTGACACGCTGGGTGGATGAGGGAAAGGCTGTGGATGTGGTCTACCTTGACTTCAGCAAGGCTTTTGACACCGTTTCCCACAGCATTCTCCTCAAGAAACTGACTGCTCTTGGCTTGGAGTGGCGCACGCTTCGTTGGGTTAGAAACTGGCTGGATAGCCGGGCCCAAAGAGTCGTGGTGAATGGAGTCAAATCCAGTTGGAGACCGGTCACCAGTGCAGGTCCCCAGGGCTCAGTACTGGGGCCAGTTCTCTTTAATATCTTTATCGATCAGCTGGATGAGGGCATTGAGTGCACCCTCAGTAAGTTTGCAGATGACACCAAGTTAGGTGCGTGTGTCGATCTGCTCGAGGGTAGGAAGGCTCTGCAGGAGGATCTGGATAGGCTGCACCGATGGGCTGAGGTCAACTGCATGAAGTTCAACAAGGCCAAGTGCCGGGTCCTGCACCTGGGGCACAACAACCCCAAGCAGAACTACAGGCTGGGAGATGAGTGGTTGGAGAGCTGCCAGGCAGAGAAGGACCTGGGAGTGATGGTGGACAGTCGGCTGAATATGAGCCAGCAGTGTGCTCAGGTGGCCAAGAAGGCCAACGGCATCCTGGCCTGTATAAGAAGCAGTGTGGCCAGCAGGGCTAGGGAGGTGATCGTCCCCCTGTACTCGGCTCTGGTGAGGCCGCACCTCAAATACTGTGTTCAGTTTTGGGCCCCTGGCTACAAGAAGGACATGGAGGTGCTTGAGCGAGTCCAGAGAAGGGCGACGAAGCTGGTGAGGGGCCTGGAGAACAAGTCCTATGAGGAGCGGCTGAGGGAGCTGGGCTTGTTCAGCCTGGAGAAGAGGAGGCTCAGGGGCGACCTTATCGCACTCTACAGGTACCTTAAAGGAGGCTGTAGCAAGGTAGAGGTTGGTCTATTTTCCCACGTGCCTGGTGACAGGACGAGGGGGAATTGGACTAAAGTTGTGCCAGGGGAGGTTTAGGTTGGATATTAGGAAGAACTTTGTTATGGAAGGGGTTGTTAGGCATTGGAATAGGCTGCCCAGGGAAGTGGTTGAGTCACCATCCCTGGAGGTCTTTAAAAGATGTTTAGATGTAGAGCTAGGTGCTATGGTTTAGTGGAGGTCTTGTTAGCATTAGGTCAGAGGTTGGACTCTGTTCTTGGAGGTTTCTTCCAACCTGAATGATTCTGTGATTCTGTAACAGACAGTATCATCGTAGCAAAACACCTAACTCTAGAATTGCAAAGAGAAGGGACCAGGATAGCAGGGAAGGAGGGTGACAGCTGGGATTTCATAATGTTACATGAGGAGTCAGCAGGGAATAAGAAAGGTACCATCAAAGTTTTAAAAATATCAGTTCTGCTTATGGACAATAGGATACTGAATCAATGTTTTCCATGGCTCTGAGCATTTTCATGTGCCAAATCAATTAAGTAGAGGCTGTGTATGTGAGCAAGGCCTAGAACAACGCCTGCGTTTTTGTGTGCACAAGGTGCTTAGTTCCTGCAAATCAACACATCAGTTAAGCCAGGAAATACATATATGCCCAGAGAGATGGCTTAAAGGGATTTGCAGCCTGAATTTCCCACTGCGGTCATTTCAGTCGCGTTATTCTTGTATGCATTGCTCCAAAAATTTGGGGGAATTAGCTGCAAGAGGCAGGCCATTGAACCATAAAATGGGAACAATTTGAGAAGGGGTGAGCAGCTGAGTAAACAGTGTTGCATACACAGTTTAGATCACTTAGGTGGCTGTCTCAAATTTAAATGTAGTCAGGGTCTTGGCTGCTTCCTACTGCAAAAAGACAGTCTGAATTCAGAATTGTTCCTGATTGCCTGTAGTAGGACTGTCTGATGCAGAAGCCCTTTTCTTCGTGTCACCCTCTTTATTTTCCCACTTGTCATGCAAATGAGAAGTAGTGAGTGAAAGGAAGTCAGGCTGTGTTGGCAGTCATGTAAATTTGAACTTTAAATATTGTAATATGGCATGTGAATGAAAACCTCAGTCCTGCCAGGGAGCTCCCAAACCACTTTGCTGACAAGGTATGTGCCGAGCGGGTCCACTGAAGACAGCATCCTGAGACAAGCTTTCCTTGCAAATGTAGAAAAGGAGTTTCTCACAGAATGTCATGTAAGGGGGTAAGCCAACTGATGTTACAGTTGTGAACATGCAACAACATCTGAAAAAAGATGCTGACTTTGTAAGTAGTTGTCCTGGAGGAACAGCAATAACACCTAGAAGGGGAAATAAAATGTATTTTTTTTTCTGTATTACTGATGTAGTCAGTATTGATTTGAGTAGTTTGGAAAGAACATTGATGTGTCACTTAATGAGTTTTATTATATTTTTGAAAAAAAAAAAAAAAAGAAACAGCGGTTTGGCTTTGTTCTGTTTTAGGCTTTAGCAGAGCATGAAGATGAACTACCAGAAAACTTCAAACCAGCACAGCTTATCAAGGACCTTGCCAAAGAGATACGATTAAGTGAGGTTTGTGCTCTTTTCATCAAGTTAACTACACTGTTCTTTTTTTTTTAAAAAAAAGAAAAAAAAAAAAGCTAGACTCTAAAACAGGGGACTTGAAATAAATGAATTGTTTATCCCTATCTTGTTTGTTAAAATAATTCATGAGAGGTTTAAGCAGTAGGGTTACTTTTCAGGACTCTTGTCTGTGGCTGTCTGGCCACATGTTTTGGGCTGTCTCCTTGACTTCATACTCTGCCTGCCTGCCCTACGTCCTGCCTCCTCCACGTTATGCTAGCAGGACTGGCCACACTCTCATTTCCATCCTTATTTTGCCTTTCACATTAGTTGCTTCCTACCCACAAATACAGTAGAGCTCAGAAAATGTTGTTTCCATCTCCTAATCATGCTCTGTGTCCTTTTTCTTATGTTTGTTGGTCTTACCTGTGATGTTGTCTGAGCTAGGAGCTATCTGTTGTTCTGGAGATTCGCCTCGTAGGAGGCCTTGCTCTTGGGTGGTTTCTAGGCAGAGTTATATTAAACATAATCATTATATTAAAAAAAAAAAAAGAAAAGAAAAAACAAACAAACATAACCAACAACCCACAGAGGTTGTATTGAGCTGTTGTCCAATAAGTCTGGTATCATGTTCCACTCAGTGGAGGTGTGTGACAGTGCAAGGTGACAGCAGCTAGTTCATTTGTACTTTTTAGAAGAAGGTGTTACATTCTAACTGTATCCAAAGACCTAAAAATTGAAATCTATCTTACCCTCTTTGATGCAATATATACTTTTTTCGATTGTCAGAATGGCAAGTTAAGCAGAAAATAACTTCTTTATAATTATTAAATATAAAAGTGTCATGTTTAAATATTTAAATATAAAATTTAATATTTAAATATAAAATTGTCAATTTTAATTGGGCAGCTATTTCACTGCTTATTTTACCTGAGGGCGTGAAACACACGATTCTGCTACATTATCACACCTGAATTAAATTGAAGCCATTGTACTCAAACTGATTAGCATTTTAAACAAAAGACCATTCATGTTATACGTTTGTTTGTGTGGGCAGTCCATTTAAGAGTCCTACTTGATATAACCTGGCGAGAGTTAACTTCCTCACCACTGGAGTTTCTCCAGGCCAACCTTGTGCTTGAGCAGCAGCTGAAGGGGAATTAGTGGTGGGCAGAACGCTGCTGTGACACGTGGTGTGGTGTCCATTCCCTGAGATATGGATGCTGTTACTGCTGTATTGAAGGAGGTTTCTCTGGTGTTCGTTTCCCTAAGGGCGGGAGGGTGCAGGGGAATATCTACCATGATACACGTGGATCTGAACGCCTTCCTATTTTGTGCCAAACTACAGAATGCTTCGAAAGCCAGTAAAGCAGACACGAGTGCCAACACAAATGCTGAGGAGATCTGTCCTGTGGAGAAGGAGGATGCACCTTCACCTGTCCAAGTGACACCTCCACCCCCACCTGTAGAAAAGCTCCCTAAAAAAAAGACTCCAAAAACTGTGAAAACCCCCAAACAACTCAAGCCATCCAAGCCTCCTAAACCCCCCAAGCCTCCCAAACCCCCCAAACCTCCCAAAACACCAAAAGTCAAGGGAGAAGGAAAAAAGAAAGGAAAGAAGGCAAAAGAGAGTCCACCGCCAGCCATCCCGAATCTCGACTTGCTGGAGGCACACACAAAGGAGGCTTTGACAAAGATTGAGACGCCAAAGAAGGGAAAGGTGGGTCGTATTTTAACCTCCCCCTGTTCTTGGGGATAAAATTTCTCCTTAGGCCTCATGGAAAACAAAATGAAGCAACACAGTGTTAAACTCTGTCTTTACTGAAGTAAATGAGAGCTTTGCATTTGCCTTTTTTTTTTTTTTTTTTTTTTTTTTAACCTGGCTGCTCAATTTGATTTGACTGTTTGTTTGGTAACTCATTTGATATGAAGAAAGAAACCTACTGATTCAAGCTGAATCTGGCAAACTACTGCCAGGTCCCTCTCCAAACTAAGGTGAGATGAATATTAAGACTTTTTTTTTGGCCCCTGTACCATTGCATTAATATTTCACGTGTTATTATCACTTTTGCATTCGTTTCCATGATCGGTCCATCAGACAAGATGGACTTATTTCTGGGGCATCTTGTTTGCATGAGATTTTGCTCAAGAATGAGTGAACGAAGATAAAGGAATAGTTTGCTTCTCATTTTGCCCACGTAGGACAAGTTTCATTTTAATGTCTGTTAATGTAAATTTTGCTGTTGACCTCAGCAGAGGCCAAGATTTCTTTGAGGTGCTGACAGAATAATGCATTGTGCGCTTTAGTTATTTTTTCTTAAGAAGAATCCATAAGACTTTTCTAAAACGCTTCTGAATTTCCTAGTAGTTTGTATGCAGTTTGCAAAACCTGTCCATTGAGAAATAGGCAGGGAGGTTAGCATGCTTTTACAGTAATCTTGTATGTTACTACATGAAAGAGAAATGCAGCTAATATTCTGCAGTCTCTGAAACAGCAATATTTGATTGAATCTCACATTTGAATTCAGAATGGAATAAATCAGAAAAGGAGTTCTCAAAAATATGCCATCCTTATATTCTAGATAAAAATGTATTTGTGTAATATGCCAATGCTCCATCCTCACTGAGAGTACAAGTTGATTTTCTTCCCCAGGCTGCAAAGAATGTTTTAAGTGTTCCTAATAAGGAAACAGCTAATAAGCAAAATGAGGTGGAGAAATTTGAAGCTCGAGAGCAAAATAAAAGCAAAACAGAAGCCAAATGGAAATATAAGGTAAGATTTTCTGTTAAGTTTTGTTGCTGGTTCTGCCACATAGAGAGAAGTCAATGGTGGAGAAATGTTTACAGGCCTACCTAAGCAGAGAGTACAAGTCACCAATTTTCAGTTCCCAATGAAAAAATTTTGAACAGAAAACAACAAATAAAGGAGGTGTATGGCTGTTTTTCAAAAGCATGTGCTGAATTGTCCATTCTTATCCTTGATGAAGCTGGTGGGAACACTTCTAATAGATTTTTCAGTGCTGATCACTTTTGTGGTTCTTACTCTAACCTACTTACAGTACTTTAAGTCTGGAGTAGTTCCAGATATATAACTTCTGATGGCATAAAAATATCGTTAATGAAATCTGAATCATGCCCCATAAACTAAAAGCTTGCCTCCCAAGAGAGCTAATGTAGGGTGAGAAAAATTCATCCATAGGATAAACTAATTTTTCTCAAGGTACCTTTTAAAACAGGGTGACATATTCAGACAGCTATTATTGTGAGAAAGACTTTTTCTTATTTTGCGAAATTCTAATGACAAAGGTGCAAAAATTTCCTTGAAACAGCAGCATGTGTCTTTTCATGTACAGAAAGCTACTAAGAGTCCTGACCATTTAACAGAAACATCCAATTCTTAAATTTGTGTTAAAAACAGTCATGGTTAGCGTGTTCAGATCAATATATACTAGTTAATTACCCAGCCAGTACAGCTTAGGAAAGTATTAGGGCTATGCTTAAAATATAATTGAAGACTGAATGACTTTGATACTAAATTCATAATTCAAGTTCTTCTAAAGGTGTGAAAGAAGAAAGTGGAGTCTGGGAATAAAATGCAGTCGTGTTACAGGCACTGTGCTAGATTCTGTCCTTAGCTGCACAAGCATGATGATGAAGAGCAGTGTTTAATATTTTATCTCAGTCTGTACTAATTTGAGAGAGCTATACTTAAATTTAACATCAGGCATATTTGTGATGGGCACTGCTTAAACTGGTGCTGAAGTTCTTGAACAGGGACAAGTCCCTGAACTAGAACCCATCGAGTCTAAGGAAGACTATAATTCTCTATTACTTTACCTCATTTGCAGGGCATATTTCTTCTATGTATAGGTCAATGGATTCTCTGACATTACCTAGGAATCTGAAATATTAGCAACTCATATAACTGATTTTATTGTTGTTGTTGGTTTTTGTGTGTCTGTGTGTGTGGGGGGGTCTTTTTGCATTTCAGAACAGTAAACCTGATTCACTATTAAAAATGGAAGAGGAACACAAATCAGAAAAGACGCCTTTATCAGGAAATAAGGACAACAAATTTACATTCTCTTTCTCTAACAAGAAATTGCTTGGGTAAGTAAAAATATTAGAATATTCATTAATTAAAAAATTAAAAAGTTTAGTGATTTTTTTTTTATATATAAGAAGGTGAAAATCTGTCTTTATGGTCAATGTAGAAAATACACTTATACAAAAAGTTTTTTACTATAGAACTTGATTTTACCTTGAATCCATCTTGGTTGTCCATAACAGCAAAGATCTACCTTAGAGGCTGGGATTTTACTTGAGACTACTGCCTTCAGTATTCATGCTGTGTCTTGTGTTTTGGCACTTCAGGTTCTTACTAGTTTAAATTTATGTTATAATAAATGATTTTGTGCAGATCCTATTCAGGGTACATAATAAAAAGGCAACAACAACAATAAAACTTTTAAATGAACAGTGCAATGCCAAAATTCCATGCTCTATGTCCATTATATATATCGTGATATACTTTGAGACAACTTAATATGGTAGTGCTTATTTCAAGCTAGGAAAGCTGCTCTGGTCTGCATTGTATTGGGGGATATAAATTGTACGTACAGTAACGTGTTTGTAAAATGATTTAAATTGCTCTGGCACCTCTGAAAGTGTTCAGATTGACTGAGATTTCTGTATGAAGAAAGGTATTCATTGTCTTCCTCTCTTCTATTCTCAAAATGTTTCCCAGTCAGTTTATTGTTACTGATTTGCAATTTTTTTTGCAGTTCAAAGGGAGTCAAAACCCAACTGAATACTAGTGTGTTTGGGTCACTGCAGAATTTTAAAGAAGATAAAGCAAAACCTGTACGAGATGAATATGAGTATGTGTCAGATGATGGTGAGCTAAAAATCGATGAGTTTCCAATCAGAAGGAAGAAAAACACTACAAAAAGAGAACTGCCCTGTAAGAATATTTTAGGAATGCTTTCTTTTTTTTGTCTGTGTGACAGAGTCTTGTGTGTTGGCTGTCCAAAACTAGTCTTTGTTATATAAAGAAAAACATATCTTCACTGTTGGTCAAACATAACTGTATTTTAATTGCTTTCAAAGTAAAGGGTTAGGATTGCTACTGTTTAGAAGAGAAAAGGACCATGACTTACTTTTCCTCTTTTTTATTCAGTTTTGTCAGATAAAAAAGACACTTTGCAGCATACTCCTGTTAAGAAGCCAAAGGTGGAGTCAGTGTCATATAAGGTATGGTAATTATTGTACCTATCACAAGCAAACACCCATTGTATACCTCTTAAAGTATGTGGGGCTTATCCAAAATTGCCTGGAAAGTTGTCTCAGATCTGCTAGGCAGTGCTTAATGGCAGCTATGCAATATGCCTTGCTGTAATCATCAGTGGCTTTCGTTCACAAGATAATAGTGTCTTTTTTCTGCCCACGTGAGGTAACAGCACTGTAAGTGATGGTAGTGAAGACTTCTTTCAGTTGTCACATCCTCAGCCCGCTCAGAACAGATAGCATTCAGACGTTGTAAGGACTAAGCGGAATTTGGCTTGAACTGCTTGTATGTGATTAGGCCTGGTGGGAAACATTTGTAGGGACCATGACAGTTGAATGGTATCACATGAGCAGAAGCAAGCCATAGGAAGGAATGGGAAGGGTCAGAAGGAGCTTTATGTTGTGCCTGGCTTGATGTTACGTTGCTGATGGGCACAACTGTCTGCCCCGGGCTGTGTTTTGACCTGTGTCCCCCGTTTCCAAGCTCTTTGAACACTGATCATTAAAGATTTCCATGTTCATGTTTGACAATGAAACTCAGAGTAATGCTAATAGAACTGAAGGCATGTCACTTGGTGTTTCACATTACTGGAAGTCCTATTATGTACCAATTAAAAGTTTTATTTACTATCACTTAGCAGAGTCTCCACCTGTCTATTATGGGCTTACATCTGGAATGCCCTAGGCTCAGCCTGATATTTTAGTATGTCCCTAACTTGAGGCAGCATCAATGTGCCCGTTGATAGCTTTGCATCAAGAAGCTTAACAGTACAGGCATAAGATTGCTCTTATTTGAGTAAGCATTATGGCTCAATGCTGGAAATTAAATGACATGCTGAAATGTTTTGTCTAATTGCGGTTGATATAAATCCACATTGTAATACCTGAATCAATCATAGAAAGAAAACAACTTGTTAGCACAGAACTGTAGGTGACTGAAACGTGTAGCCCTAAGAGCTAAACAGTTTTTTTCATCCTGGTTTGGCTCAGGGATGTTCAAGAATAAGTGCATATCTCCTTCCCTCAGCCTGTAGTTGAAGTCTGGAGCATGGTGCAGAGGGAGCAGGGCAAACCATGCTGATATCTCATTGCATGGAAATTTAAGAAAGAAGACTATTTCCTGAAGAAAGCAGTAGTGGCAGCCTAAGCAACAACGGCTAGAACTTTGGAGGCCTGAAAGCCAGCAGGAATGGAGAAAAAAAGTTGTTTTATTATAGTCTACAGTGCATAGAGGTATTAGCCCCAGAAAGTCAATTAGTTGCGGGTAGCTTCCTTCCATGTCTTCAGATGGTACTCATGTGTCTGTCCCATTCCTTTGTTCCATCTACCTGTTCTCTTGTAGCAGGGATGGTGGAAGTGGGTCTGTCCCTGTGTCTGAGCTGGCCAAGCTAAGCATATTGCAAGATACAGACCTAAGCCGTGACGTCTGGGCTGACAGATACAGCCACACGCTCACTTCTGCTGCTGCATGGGTCTCAAAAAAAAGGAGCAGTGGCTGGGAAGGGAACACAGCACTTGGAAATACCACTGTTACAGTGGTGTGATCCCACGTGTAGGATCTGATCTCAAAGCTGGCTCCTGAGGGTTGGAAGGGAAAAGGAAAACCCACCATGCCTACGGGCTGGAAGGAGACTGATTTTTATTGTGTACCAGATTTTTATTTTTATGTTTATTTTTATTTTGTTGACAAGAGCGAATTACAATGGCCAGCCCTGTGTCTTTGGAAGAGCAGCAGGCTGCAGAAATTCTTGTGTTCTTGTTAACTAACTTAGTAAGTTTCCATTTTGTGAGCTGCCTTCTTGTTTTTGCAGAGTGATGACTCGTCGGATGAAGATTTGCTTCACATTGACACAGAGGCAAAGCCAGGGCGTAATTCCAAAGTAAAGAAAGAGAGCGGAAGTTCAGCAGGAATTCTTGACCTTTTGCAGGCAAGCAAGGAAGTTGGGGGTTTAGAGTATAACACCAACAGGTATGCACAAAGGAATGCCTTTTTTTGCTCTTACCTGTAAACAAGAACTGCTCTTTTGTGGTTATGTGTGAGAGTGAGAGAGAGAATGAACTTTGCAGCTCAGTCACTGCTTTTTCTCCAGTAAGCAAATTCTTCCTTTATCCTGTGATCTGGAGGGAGAGGTGGAAAAGTGTGTGGGAAAGATTTTAGTGGTATAATTTAAACAAATAGAGGCATTTCACATCTGTAAATGCTGAACATCCATTTTAGCAATAATACTATAATAGATGAATCATTCAAAAGGAGCTTTCTACTCAGTGAATGCAGCTTGAGTTCACTGCCTCCACTCTTTATGTGCCAAGTCTGATCGTAAACTACAGATAGAAGAATTAGAGTATGCGTGCAATTTCAAAAGAAGCAGAATAGGACTCTTCACATATGGAAATGTCTTGCTTAATTCAAACCTTGGGAACAGAGCCCTGGAAAGGAGTTTTAGGAACATCAGAGTTTACAACTAACGTGCACAGAATGGCTCAGAAGACGTGAACTGCTGCATCCTATGTCCTATGCTCCCTAGCAATCTGCTGGTTAAGTAGATCTTTGCTGCTTATATGTGCAAAGCAGAAAAATCTGCTGCAAAGCAGCAAAATCTGCTTTAGACAGCAGCGCTAGTTACCATATTCAGTAGTTGTTGGATACGCCAACAGCATCTTTTTCTTCCCTGCTTTTTTAGGTCTGCCTTGCTTATGCAAAGCCACAGAACCTGTGCACAAAGTAGTAGTGGTGGCAATGGGTCTGAGAGTTGATAAAACACTAGGTAAAGGGAGCCTGGTGCTGTCCTTCTCACTCAGGCTGTGCCCTTGCTGGGTGTTGGGTGTGCGTGACCCAGGAAAAGTGCAGCTTGTAAATTTGAAAGGACCTGTTAAAGTGGAATCAGAGAGGAAGATATTATCTAAACCTGGGAAAGATTGGAAGTTAAAAGCCATAACTGTGAATTCCAAAAGTATGTCTCATGGTCGAAGGGGAACATATGGAATAAGTTATCAAAGGAAACCATAGAAAGTGAATTTTATCAATGATTTAAAAAAAAATAATGTTGGGAGAGAAGAAGGATTTTTTTTAAGGCTGCAGTCTGGTGACAGAGCTACAGAGAAATGAAGGAGTGTTGTTGAAGCAGATGTTTTGACCTTTCTCAATTTATTAGGTAATTGTCTCTTTCCCAACAGAGATAATTGCAGGAGATTTAAGCATAGTATACAGACTGCCTTCATTCAGGAGATCCTCATCTCTGCATTGAACAGGGGTGTGTATGTGAAGTTTTCTGTAAGAGTTTTCTGCTCGTTCCTTATGTTTTCCCATGGTACTCATTCTAGCGGTGCGTCACACAGCAGAACTGCAGGTGAAAAAAGCCAAGGATTTTAAAAACAAGTAACGTAGTAACTGTCCTTAGGAGGCTTATCTTGACAAGACTGTTATTTCTAGGGAAGAGATCTGATTTCAGTTTAGTGCCATTTTTCTTCCATTACTGCCTGCCTTCTAGCAAGGAGTGGTTGTTCAAAGCCAGTGATTGCAGAGGGTATGGGGAGAGGTACCAAAGTGTCTGCAACTCCCAGGTAATACAATATTTTTTTGTTGTCTGAGTACAAATGGGTCAGTGCTTCTAGATTTTCTTGATCTCTTGAGATTTGGCCCCATCTGCTCTTCAAAAAAACACTGAAATAATCACATTGGCACTTGTTATCTGTTTGGCTGTTCCTCTGAATTCCTTTCTCATTCTGTATTATAGTGCATAATGGAACTAGAGTTTATATCAAATTTACACTTAGGTTTTGGCAGGTAATTAGACATTTGGCAGGTAGTTAGGTGTATCTAACTGTGGGAATTGGGTTGCCTGTGTAATATGACTCCCATACATGAATATCCATATAAAAGAAGAAAATGTCAGCCATTTTAAGACTGAGAGAAATCTGTCTTGGCCATGTTTACAGTACTAATTATTTCACCTACAGTGTGGTGAAATAATGCTTGTGATGTGCAGATATGCAGAGGTAAGATGAAAATACAGGTTAAAGGAATGATCCTCAAAGATTCTCTCTTTCTTTGGTTGTGTCTTGCTGTGTGCAATGGGTTAAAACTGCCAATTAGTAACAGAGTAGGACTCAGGCCTTTCATTTTTCTTCCCTTCAACCTGGGCTCTGTATCCAGTGTATTTGTAGACTTTGTGGTTTCTGAAATCAAAGTTGCAAAGGCAGTCACATAACTAAACTCCACATGAATTGCTACACTGTGTGTGGTAGTTTAGTGGGAATGTGTCATATCAATTTTGGTTCTTGTATAAACAATTAGGTTTTGGCAGTGTGTGTTGAAGCTTGATTGAAAAAAGCTCCTGATAAATGAAATTACTGTTTCGTTTCATAATTATGCTAGGCTTTTTAAATGGCCATAACGTGCTTCTTTAAAAAGAGAAGAAACCTGATATGCAAACAAACTGTGTCGCAACATAATGCCAATGTGGTCCTGCCTGACTCCCAGGAATAATTTCCATGTTTCTCTAGTTTGTTTTCCTACTTGTAAGGCAGGTAAAGGGTAGTACATATATGTGTGTGTTTATATATATACGTGTGTATATAGGTTCCTTCCAACCCCTACAATCCTGTGATTCTATGATATATAATGTATGCAATAGTGCAGTAAAGTCTGCGTGGGTTGTCCTCTGCTCGCGTGGTGATCTGTGCAGATGAGGGTGAGCTCTGCAAGGGGACGCAGAGTCCTGTCAGACCAGCACCAGGGCTGCTGAATGGCAGTAGTAACTTAGGAAGCAGGTTAGGGCTCTTTTGTGTGTTAATGACCTCGCATGAATTGTGTGCAACTTTATTCTGTAAAATGTTAGATTGTCATTTGCAACTGACCAAAACAAACATCCTGATGGCTTTACCTAGAGTGTTCTCCCGCACTTGTGCCAATGGTAGCAAGAGGGGAGAGACAAGGAGAGAGGTCCTGCAGAAAGGCTGCCATAAATGTGGAAACAATCTGAAAAGAGTGAAATGGAATATAGGAAAAAAAAGTTGAGGAGACTAGTGTAATGTAATCTTGAACTCAGTGAAATTGTTTCTTGTTCCCAGGCCTGATAAAATATGGATGAAAATACTGGTTTTGTGCTTGAAGTTATTTATGTCCTGTAGTTCTATACATTTGTCACTTCTCCAAAATACTGACAAGTCATTAATGTCTCTGCTTCAATTTTTTGTAGTTCATGTCCATCTTGCCTTGGGAAGGATGAGGGAAATGCAGAAATGATAGGAAAGCTATCACACAGGGAAAATGGTGATTCATTACCTCCCCCTCTCATGCATCCGTTCTTATCTGCAGTATTCCAGAACAATGGCAATTGGAAGGGACCTTGTGAAGTCATTTCATGCAGCTGCCAGCTCAGAGCATGGCCAGCTGCCTAGTGTGACCTGGTTGTTCAGGGCATTGTCTCAGTGAGTTTTAGATATATTCAGGGATGCAGATTCTGCAGCCTCTCTGTGTGAGCTGCTCAGCTACCCTCAGCATGGCCCTTTTCTTCCTGTGGCTGGCTGCGATTTCCCCTCCGCTGCCTTTCATCCTTTGCTGTGCACCTCCGAGTAGGATCTGGCTTCCTCTGCTCTGTAACCCCATGAGGCAGTTTGTATGTCTAGTTAGTTATTTACACTTAGAAAATGTTCAGTGGTTCTTGTGACTTTCCTTTGCTGTTACCTATTTTCCCACCGTTATGAGACTGGGCAGTAGTTATTCAGTGGCGAGACAAAACATTAGTGAGGTTACTGTCTCTTCTCTCCTCTTGCCCTTCAGTACCTCCAACCGCTCTGCAGGCAACGTGGAGAACAGAGAAGCCAGCCTTCAATGAGTTGTATTCCAATGAGATGAATACATTCAATTTCTAAATATGAGGATAGAGGTAACGGGTTCGGTAATTACTTATGAAAGGAAGATGATCTCTCAAGAGAAGTTGAACCCTCAGAGAGAGATGGCAGTAGCGGAGGGGCCAGCCCCAATGAGGGAGGCAAAGCCTCAATCTGTCAGTGCTGAACTGTGTGTATTCCTGTCAGCAACCACAACTGTTTGCCTGTTGCCACCTGCTCTGGAGTGCAGTGCCAGGGAAAGGATGCTCTTGTCAAGTCTAGGAGGGGAATGCAGGCAGCACAAAAGCCCTAAAGCATAGCCTGAAGGGATGCTCTGTGCACTCCTCCCTGACGAAGACACTGCTAGCAACAGCAAGCTGTTCTGGGGCTCTGAGGCCCCTAGGCCTAAACCCATTCTAGCAAATAGCTGCAGGTAGCACTGTGGAGGGCACCACGCCATCTCTGCTGCACAGACCAACATGTCTTTCCTTGGCTTCCCTCGGAGGTGAGCTCCCCTTTCCTGCTCCTCATCACACCATCAGACTGGATGCACTGCAGGCTGATCAGTCCTGGGGGAGATTTTATTTGGGCTGAGTTTTAGCAACATATTTTCCCTTCTGTTACGGTTCTTCTCTCTGTTAATACTGTGCAAACGTGCTGCCAATTCCACCCGCTGCAAGCAGCAGCAGCTCCCCGTGAGCTCTGGGTGGGAGCCGGGCCTGGCAGGCCTCGGGCTCGGCCTCCACAGCCTGGCCCTGGGGGTGGCTGCAGTGGCCGCTCATGGCCATGCCCTGTTGGCCATCTGAGCGTTTCTGTTGCCTGTGGCACGTGTCATGGCTGCACCAAGGTTTACTTTGTTGTCCTGGGGGTTACAGGCAGGGCTGGCAGTTTCCAGTGTGGACCTCTTTTGGTTCCTGCACTGTATGCGTCAGAAAACACCAGATGCCTGCTAAGCAGCAAATGGTTATTGCAGTAATCTATTTCCTCACTCGGGCAACCCTGAGAACACTAACAATCCAGTTCTTTGTAGAGTTCCTTTACGACAGAATCCCCCAAAGGGAGCCCACTGCAAAAGGCACGAACTGCTAGTCAATTAAAGTGTTCTTTTCTCTATTCACCCACTAAATTATTTTTTAGCTTGTGTAAAGGAAAGCAAGGCTGCTGGGATTTGCTAAGCCACAGCAGGGTCTGTGCTATTGCCAAGTGCCACCTCACTGTGCTTGAAGGGCTCTTGCAAGCCAGCTGCTTGGAAGGGAACACAGGGGCAGAAGGTTGCTGGTTGCTCTACTTCTGCTCCCATTTTTACTGTTTTTAAGTTAAAGTTGGAACTCACGGTCAGTTTACTTTCATATATATATATATATTTATATATATAAGATCATTGCTGAAACTACAGAAAGGGGATAAGTCCTTCCAGAGTTTAAAAATTGCTTCCTGATTCTTCCTGATTTTTTTTTTGGCTTAGAAAGCTGAAATACCTCTAATAGAAGCACAGGCAAGCACTAATGAGAAACACTTTGCTCCGTGTGCAGCTCTGTCTCTTTAAGACATTTTACCCACACGTTCAGGTTGTGGTTTGACTCAGAACCACTGGTTTTGATCATATTCCACAATTTATTTGTTGAAACTTGTGTTGCTTAAGGCAGTTCCTCTCTGATTTACCCATTTAGTGGTCAGTTTTTGATGGTCTGTTTGCACTGTTTTGAGAGTCCAGTGTTTGCAAAAACTGTTGGGGGGAAAATGGAAAGAAAATATGTTAATTTCTTATAGATGGTGTGAAATATGTCTTTGTCAGGGGGAAGGCTAAGGCATCTGGCATGATAATGAAGGGATTAAAATGTCTCTTCACTAAATAAATGTTTCGATGTTCTTTTATTCCTTGAGTTGCAAGCTGCTGACACCAGTCCTAACTCATTTTCAGGATTATTTATAAATGCAATTAGTGCCCAGAAACTCCCTTTATGTCTAGCGTGTTACTCTAGATAGAGTCTTGTAATGGTTTTAAGTGGATTAAATTAAGATCAAATGAGAGAAAGTGATGTGGTACTGCTAATTTACTTGGGAAATGCTGTATGATAGTGGCTTTTATTGCGTAACTGTTCATATATATATATATATATATATATATTTGGCATTTCACTGTTTGCCAGAAGTTCTGGAAATATTTGATGATGCGTTCTGCATTTTTTTTGCAGAATTAATGGCTGATGTTTCCTGATAAGATCAGTGTTCTTCTACATTCTTCTGTATCATGAAGAACATGCTTTGCCACCTTGCTAAGTGTACATGCCAGTCAGAATTGACCCATCATTTAACCTAGCCTACTCTGTAGGAATGTGTTGTTTTCTATAGTAGATGCGCAGTGCTTGTTGGCAGTTGGCAACAAAATGCCAAAAAGCAAGTTCAATGTGAGCAAGGTTTCCACCCGCCCTGTAGCCCACTCATCCAGTCCCACCTCTGTCCAGCACCTCCCATCATCAGTCCGTCCCACATACACATCAGGATACCTCCCAGGGCACTGTAGAAACCTCATAATCTGCTGGTGCCCCATCATGTTGTTCTTCTGACAGTCCTGGGGCAGTGAACGTCCCCATTGAGAGCTGTGGCCTGTGATCCTGAGCTTCATTCCTCTTGTTTGGATCCTTTCTCCACTTGCTTGGCAGTATGTAGCGTAAGCCCACCACAACAGCACTGTTGCCTGTTGGTTGTTTCACTGCAGAGGGCACAGCCTGCGTTCCCTGTGCCCACCCACAGCTGCACCCCGGTGCGAGCTGTCCCACCTTCTTCGTGCAGTCACAGTGATGTGGTAGCTCGGTCACCACAGCCAGCCTTCTCCATTCTCCTGAGCTCTGTCACTTCTTGAGGGGTGCCTGGGAGCCTGCCCGCTGTCACGGTCCGTGTGCGGTTCCCCCTCACCACTGCTCCCTGCCCTCTTCAGGCTTCGCTTTCATACATAGTCATGTAAGGAGGGGATGGAGGAATCTGAAATGAATTTGCAAGGGTATTGGCCAACAGCAGGGGTCTCATTGTTCAGGTCAGTGAAAGCAATGTGGTTTTCACCCATTGTAGCTCCATTGCAGGAAGATGGGAGTTTGGGATGTGTGTATAAGGGACTGGGGTAACACCCTCAGGGTTGGGTAGTACAAATGCTGCATTGCTGGGAATACTGTTAGAGAGGTTACTGTTATGGTAACCCCAAATCTAACGCACTGTGATGTTGCTGTTAACACAAAAATAACTGTTGTCACTTGTGGCATGCCCAGCTGCTCAAAGCACAGTAAACGGGAAATTTCTACTAGCAAGGAGTCAACTGTCTGAGAGGGGTTTGTGTTTTCATGGAATCGCTAACAGCTCTTGTATTTCTCAATGTTTTCCTGCAGTCAGCCACCTGCCTCACCCAGCACGCAAGAAGCAATCCAGGGCATGCTATCGATGGCAAACCTCCAGTCATCAGACTCCTGCCTCCAGGCATCCTGGGGTACCAATCAGGCGAAGAATAACTCCATCTCCACACAGAACTCTAAAAAAACAGGCGGTGGTAGTAACAAAAACGCTGGCAAGCGGTTACTAAAGAAAAGCACAAAAAACAGTATTGACATTGAAGATTACGATGAAGATCAGGACCATTTAGATGCCTGTTTTAAAGATTCAGATTATGGTATGTACACACAAAGCGGTCTGAGTTGTGTGTGTGCCTGGCTATGTGTGTGCATATTTGCAAATACTCCCCATGTGCTTTTTCAATTCCATGTGGTCTGTTACACTGAAATATCAAAATTTTAGTAAGGAAGAGTGTAAACAACAAGGGGGCTGCACTGCAAAGTTAAGCAAACACTCCATAATAGGTAGACTGACTACAGAACCGGTGGTGATATAACTATCCAGTTAGACTGTATTTGAGACATGGTGTTACCAGTAGATCTTAAAAAGCATGGAAACACACTGACAATGTGGCCGTCAGCCAAGAAACATGGGGAGCTGTCCCAAAAATGTGTGTCAGGTACTAGTACTTATGACAGGAATGTCCTTCTCTGCACAATAACACTAAAATATCTAGGCAAGCTGAGTGAGCTGAATTTATACTTAGAAAAGGGTTCCTGTGGTATTTTGAGTGTTGGCATAGAAAGTAAGCATCAGGAGCAGAAATGGGCACATAGCCAGTTTGCACCAGTTATATCAGTTCTACTCTAATAATTTGCAGGAGCAATTCTGAATATAAGAAGTGAGGAAAGGAAGAAAGTAATAATGTAAGGGTTGATAGGAAGTAGAAAACCTGAAGCCCTGAATGGGGCAAGAAGTAAGTAGAGGTTTGTAGCAAGTATGGCCATCAGAAATCATGTTATGACCAGAAAAACAGCATGTGTGTTCACCCTCTGAGATACCAAGGCAAAATGGAGGTGCTGCGACATGTTGCAGAAGGCAGCCCAGCCATTTAGAGTGCTCTGCGACGCAGCGGTGGTGCTGCTAGGTGCTTTGGGAAAGGGCAGCTCCATGAAGTGGATGCCACGCGTGAGCAGGGCTCTGCTCATTACACATCTGTGCTGCGACTGAATGGAGAGCCTTTGTTGTGAGCCAGCTTGGTTTCCAAAGGCTCTGCTGTTCCACATCTAATCAGCAGACTTAAGGTGTCAATGGCCAAATGCCACGGTAAAATCACTACTGATGTAACAAATGGCAATGGGCAAGAAAATCAAATGCCTGTTAAAAAATATACACACAAACAAAACTTCACAGTAAAGGCTGGGACAAAGTTTAGATTAGTTGTTTTATCCCTGAGGCCTTTGAAGGGTCCTTTGGGAGAATGGTTTGTGTTTATCTCTTGGCCACTAGTATATCAAGGAAAACAGTTTCCAAGGTCTGCACAAACGGCATGTCGTCTCGTTTCTCTCTGCCTAACTGTGCTGGAGTCACAAGGGGCCAGGAAGGTGAGGTGCCAGATGAAGCGGTTGGCTTCCCTGGCACTGGGAATTCTGCTTGCACTAGGCAGGCTCACAGTAAAGGCTGCTCCCTGCCCCTGGGGGAAGAGCAGGGACTGTGGCAGTAAAGGAAGCTGCCTTGGTCTGCTCTGTGCATGAAGAGAACCGTGAGTCACTGTGGTGTGAGTTGCACTTGCGGGTATTGCTGTCCAGCGAGGATGCTGTTCAGACAACCACGAATGTGAAAAAGCCCTACAGACATCAGAATCCAAGTGTGGGAGCCAAGATGTGTTGTGATCTCTTGCATGTCTCCTTGCTGTGACAGTTGTCCGTGCCTGGTAATATCAACGGGCCATACCCGTGCTGAGTCATAAGTAGAACCAGTGCTACTGTGATAGAGATACGTGGCAGATCACACGTATCTTAGCCAAGTTGTTGTGGGTGGGAGTTTGTAGGAGGTCTGTAGGATCTTTAGGAGTGTCTCAAGTGACCAGGCTACTTACCTGCAAGCTGTGTTAGCACTGGGCCTGATACCATACTGTGCATGTGAGAGAGCCTCCTTTGAAAGCCTGGAGCAAGGCTTGCTTGCATCTCGCAAAACCTAAACCTATGGGAACAGGAAAAAATCTGAGTCATAGCACCAAATCCTTCCATGCAGTCCAAAGACCAGTCCCTTAACGAAGAGCTGGCTGTCCCTGTGTATCATAGAGTGGCTCACTTTTTCCCAAGCTTTTGAAGAAAGGTAGAGAAGCCCCTCTCATGGCAGGAGTACCCACGCACCTACACGTGTTTCTTTGACACGTGAAGATTCACATCTTGTCTCACAAGGGGTTATGAGAATTACCCTGGCATGTCTTCAATATCAGTCTAGCTTGAGATAAAGAAACTTGTCCGTGTCTCTTACAGCTGTGCTGCCACTACACAGACAAGATGAAGACTGATTTTTGCTGTTGGAGAAGTTTATCTGTGTATCCTAAAAGTAGCTGGTCACAGCTTAATGACAGCAGCTCCTAAAATGCAGTGTGTGGCTGAGAGCAGGAGAAGGTCTCCTGACTGTTGCAGCTGTGTCACCACTCGGCGTTACCTCTGGGGGACACTGCTCTTCTGAGCTGTGATGCCTGCGGGCACCATACCTGTACAGAGCAAGTGGACTTGTGTGCAGCACAGAGCTGTCACCCACACTGAAAGTATTCTCTTTGTTTCCTACTGTAGTTTACCCTTCTCTTGAATCAGATGAAGATAATCCAGTATTCAAATCTCGATCAAAGAAAAGGAAAAGCTCAGATGATGCCCCATATAGCCCAACAGGTAAGTCCATAAAATCTGTGCTACCCAGACTCAGGCTAAGTCATGCAGATCCCTAATGAACCAACCATTTTTCAAGGAATGTGGAAACTGTAAGACCACAACTAGCAATTTCTCTGCAATGTGAAGGATTAATCCTTTCCAGCACAATGGGAGGTGATTTCATGTGCTGGGACTCGTGCCGACCAGTGTTAGCCTTTCGCCATCAATCAACAGGAAAAAGTCATTCCTGGATGGGTGGTTCATTTTTCTTCATGCTCATGGTGAAGGAATGATTGGTGGCCACCTTAGCAGTGGTGTAGTTGTGAAACCACAGACAGCTGAGTAGCCCTGGCTTTTAGGTGTTGACTGTGTAGAGAGAAATGACAGGGAATGTGGGAATGGTCTCCTCTGGGTTCGGCCAAAGCTGATGGTCTGGAAGGGTGTTTTTGTCGTGGCTCACCAGAGGCAGTGTAAGAGGCCAGGGGATTCCTAGACCTACCTTTGCTGTGGCCCACTAGTGAGGGAGTCTCCACAGCTTGCTGTGTGTGACAGAGAAGCAGTGTCTCAGCTCGTGGCACTGCATGTCCATCCCCAGCAGATGGGGCGGTGAACGCTGTCCATTTGGAAACGATGCTGGAGTCATTCATACCTGCAGGAGGCAGAAATCTCCCATGGCTTCAGCTTCAGGTAGCTGCATCTGCCTGTGCGGTTACTTGGCTGCGTTGTATCTTTGTTGGCAGCTTCTCCCCAGACCGCTGTGACTGGGTGGAGGCTGTCAGCACCTCCTTCTTCGTACACATCCTGGGGAAGGAAGAGCAGAGGCTGTGGCATCCCTGGCTCTTCCTGCTCAGGAGGGCAGAGTCTCGCTGCCCTGTGCGTGGCTGTGCTGCTCGTCACACGCTGCATGTCTCACCTGCGCCTGCTTTCCTTGCAGCACGAGTCGGCCCCTCGGTGCCTCGACAAGACAGACCGGTGCGAGAGGGTACAAGAGTCGCCTCCATTGAAACCGGACTCGCCGCTGCTGCCGCAAAGCTGTCACAGCAGGTGAGGTTGCTTGGGAAGTAGTAGCTGTCAGGAAATTAAAGCAGCAAAGTCATGCCCAAATAGCAGCAGTGTCAGCCCTTCTTAGGGTTATTCATGTCAGTAACACAATGGTCATCAGTCTCAGGTGAAACAAACGGGAAGAAAGTCCTGTAGTGTTGCAGCATACCTGACAAAGCCACAGCACAGGGCAGGCAGTGTATCAGAAGTACAGAAAAGCATGAGAGAGCAAGCACAGCTGCCTTGCAGGCTAATGGTAAAAGGAGGGTCCCTGAAAGGAGTGTGTGAGAACGGTGTATTGATGTGTATTTGAGAGTCTGACTGGTGTGATTGCCTGGTCTGTGGAAATCAGCTGCTGGGAAGCGTTAGGGTTTTCTCTCAAAGCTTTGGTGAACCGAGGGTAGCTAACGTCAGTTTAACAAAGATACTGAGGCATTTCTGGGTGTCGGTAAGTGTCCTTTGGTCTCTGGAGATGTCATATAGATGCTAAGTGCCTCATGCACATGGGCCCCACACATGTGACAGAGCAAGGCGTGAAGGTGATGAGGTCTGCTGGAGCCAGGTTGGCGAGATGCCTTGGGGAGTCGCTGGAGTTGTGGCTTTTGGTGGCATTGTGCTTTTGTGATGGGTGCTGTTGGGTAGAAGAGCTCCAAGAATGGTAGCAGAGTTTCAACAAGAAGTGGATTTGAAGGTAGGCAAGGGAAACAGGATGGTGACAGACCGCTTTTCTCATGATGTGTAGTTGTAGGTGGCGAGATAACGTGTCTTAGCAGGAAGCAGATTCTGTGAATTAGTGGGGTGCTTAAAAACCTCCATGCTATTGTGAAAGTGTGTGAAGATCGAAGATAGGAGATGCCAGTTTATGTGGAACATCAAAAGGTTTGTTCATGCAAAACCATGCTGGTCTCCCAAGGCAGGGTCATTTTGGTCCTGACTGGCTCCTACTCGCCGCAGTGTGCACAGAGTTAACAAGCAAGGAGGCTCTGCACAAAGCACAGAGAGGCAAGAAAGGCAGCGTGTGCATGCGGCAGAGATCTGTGAGAGAGATGGTATCGGAACAGACTGAGCAGTTTGTACATGGCAAACTCCAGGTTTTTCATTGTATCAGGACCCTAAGCAACACCGCTGGCCCTTGCCATAGCTAAAGGTCTTCTGGGGATTAATATGAGCTTCATGTTTGTCATTTTAAAGGAGGAACAAAAAGGCAAGAAGAAAAAAAATACCAAAAAGAAGCTGTCAACCAACAACGCGAACAAACCGGCTCAGGAAGGCAGCTCGCCAGAGCCGAAGCTGGAGTCACATGCCAGCAGCCTCACAGATCACGAGTACACCGCAGGGGCCAGCACCTTTGGGGTCGCCCAGCCTAACAGGGGATCACAGCCGATGGCACCTGGTGTTTTCCTCACACAGAGGAGACCCTCATCATCCTCGCAGAACAATGCCTCCGCCAAAGGTACCAGGAAACGCCTGGGGTTACGCTGTAGGAATGGGGAAGGGTGATTTGGTCATGTAATCCATGCCGTTTGCAGGGCCCTCACGTATTGTGTTTGTCATGGGTCTGTAGAATTGTTTTGGTAGATCAGATCTGGCTGGAGATCTGGCCCATGGCCTTGGCTCCCCTGGTAGCGTGGGCCCAAATTTGTTCCTTGCTGCTGGGCTGTTGTTGCAGGGTGTGAGGCATCCTGTGCTAGGAAATGCTCCTGAGCATGCCCCAGGGTTCCTGAGGAGGACATGCAGTGGCCACGTCACAGTCCAGCCCGTCTGGTGAAGCCTTGTCGAGGGGAGGACGCATCCATAAAGGCTGCTCTGCTCAGGGCTGGGTCAGGCACTGCTGAGGTCGGCTAGTGGTTGTGCCATACCTGTGCACACGTTGTAGAGGAGGACGTCCTGCCCAGCGCGCATAGAGTAGTGCAAATCTGCAAACCTGTCCTGAGAGTTGCAACAAGAGAGCAGAGGAATGCCAGACCTTGGGAGTAACAGCCGCGCAAACAAAGCCAAGAGAGGAAGAAGTCGCTTGTCTGCCGTAGGGAAAGCGTTATAAAGCCGGGGCTACTCTGGGGTCTGGGCCGGGGCCTCCTGTCCTCTGCTGGAACTGTGCTGAGAAAGCACGATAAAGGCAGGTGTGTGGGACAGGCAAAAACTCCAGTCAAGTGCACTGTCTGTGGTGAAGATCAAGTGCTCGATCCCACTGGGAGAGGCCCTGTAGTAAAAAGTGAGGCTATGTGGCAGATGTTTCCAGTATTCTGCATTTGAGGGGAGCAAATTAGAGGTAGCGTGTAGTGTCCTGCAGCCCCTTTGAGGGGTGCCAACCAGTAAAACATCAGGGCAGCTGAATGGGCCATACAGGAGGATGTGTACAGCCCGTTACAGGCCCAAGGGCTCTGTCAGGAGCGGGCAAGACCTGTAGCTGTCTGCAGAACCAGAGTGAAATGAAAGTATTTGCCTGGAATTGTGTCTTTGTGATGAAATGGTAACGTGAATAAAACAGGTCCAAGAGCACGGAAGATGCGATGGGAAGAGGAGTGCTGAATGGAGCCAGGCCCTGGTCTGGCAGGTGAGCTGGGTGCTGGTCAGGTCATCGTGAAGGGAGCCTGAACGGGCACGTGGATCACACCTTGCCCGTGACGTAGCTCAGTCCTCAAAGGAGAGAAGGAGCCATGTGCCAAGAGTACGTGCCTGACCTTGAGGGAGAGGAGCACGTTCAGAGCCTCCAGTGAAGGGCCTTGAGTCAGCTGGGGCCACCAAGGGGAATTCAGGGCATCTCTCCTGCATGAAGCACAGGAGATCCCTGAGCTTGGGAACTACCAGGCTGGGTATCATTGGGAATGAAGGGACTGTGGAAGGAGAAGGTGGGATGAAGCAGAGTCAGGGAGCTCTCAGACTATTTCAGGGAAGGGAGATGACTCACAGTGAGGCAGAAGGATGAGAAATGAGGAAATTATACATTGCTTTGTATGCTGCCAGTCTTCTGTGGCTGTAGAAGCACATTCTTATTGAGAAAAGGTACGGTGTGGAAGGTCACCACCTGCCCTTTGGGCTGGAGCACTCAGTGCAGGTGGGAGAAGTGGAGAGGAACAGAGTCTGCAGGGGTTGCATGTGAGTGCACTGACAGCATGATGGGCAGGGAAACGGCTCTGTGGGTTTTTTATGTGGCAGGTAGTCCCAGATACCTTGGAGATGCACAGTGTTTCTGGCTGTAAGGTAGTAGTTGGTGAGAGGTGGGGTAGAGATCAGCTGTGACAGTTGTACAAGTCTCCAAGGACAAGCATGCAGGGAGCGCAGGCCTTCCTGAATGGCACAGCCCACGAGCAAGGGCTCACGGTGGTGGTTTTCTCTCTTGAGTGTGGGGATAGGGGAGGTTGTCCCAATTAGGTGCTTTGTAGTGCCTTGGTGTTAGCCTAAATCTATGAAGATGTGCATGTCCGTGTGTGTGTGTGCGTGTGTGCACCGGTACATCCGTCTGTTCAGCAGCTTTTCCCTAGGCTGGTGTTGTGGTTTAACCCGGCTGGCAGCTAAACACCACACAGCCGTTCGCTCACCCTCCCCCCTCCCTCTCTGGGATGGGGGAGAGAAACGGGAAAGTGAAGCTTGTGGGTTGAGATAAAGACAGTTTATTTAAGAGAGAAAATAATAATAATAATAATATGTACAAACAAGTGATGCACAATGCAATTGCTCACCACCCGCTGACCGATGCCCAGCCCAACCCCGAGCAGCCGGCCCCCCACCCCGGCTAGCCACCCCTATCTATTGTTCAGCATGACCCCAGATGGGATGGAATACCCCTTTGGCCAGTTGGGGTCAGCTGTCCTGGCTCTGTCCCCTCCCAGCTCTTGCTGCCCCCCCAGCCTGCCCGCTGGCAGGACAGAGCGAGGAGCTGAAAAGTCCTTGGCTTAGTGTAAGCACTGCTCTGCAGCAACTAAAACACCAGCATGTTATCAGCACTCTTCTCATCCCAATCCAAAACACAGTACCTCACCAGCCATTAGGAGGAAAAACAACTCTGTCCCAACTGAAACCAGGACAGCTGGATACAGATGGTCTCTCTTGGGAAAGAGAAGGCAAGGAACCACAGCAGTACATGGACTGGTGCCAGTGAGGTGCCATGCAGTCTGTGTCCCCATGCTACAGATTCCCCCTTGAGTGTGTGCAGAACAGTAGAGAGGTGCCCAGAGGTCCTGGGGGTGTGTGCATGCCCACGGTGAAGGCAGGCAGCGTTTTACAGCCTGCTGGGTGCCCATGTGAGCACAGCCTCCCCAGTGGGGCAGTGCTGGAGACACTGGGTTTGGACGGACTGTCATGCTGGGGGCAAACTGGTCACCCATGAGCTGGGACGCATGCGGGCTGGGTGAGGGCACAGCAGGGCTGGCTGTGGGGGCAGCGGGTGCCTCAGGTGTGCGATGGGATGTGCCCCGGCTGCGGTGGTGCTGCTTTGGCTCCTGTGCTCGGTGCACTGGGGAGCTGGGGTGGGAGCGGGCAAGGCCCCAGGCTTGTGGGGTGGCTGCGGCCTCGTGGAGGTGCTGGGATGGGGCTGGGCTCCCCGTGATAAAGGCAGTGGTGGTACGGGGCTGGAGGGTCGCTTTGTGTAGGGCTGGAGCTGCCCCAGGGCTCACCCGCTCCCGCTCTCCCTCCAGGAAAGCGCACGAAGAAGGGGATGGCCACGGCCAAGCAGCGGCTCGGCAAGATCCTGAAGATCCACCGGAATGGCAAGCTGCTCCTCTAGCAGCCTCCAGGCTACTGCCACCTAACTTTGGCCACCACGACGGCAACCCTTTTAACTTTCAGCGGTCGGAGTGTACAGAATCCTGCTATAAATATTTTTTAATATAGATGTCCTTTCTCAGAGTGCTGAGAGCGACCAGTCCGCAAAAAGTTAACGCGCCCCCGGCCCGGCCCCGCGGCGCTGAGCCGCGGGAGGCGGTGAGGGGTGGCGGGGGGCGGGCGGGCGGCGGTGCCTGGCTGCCGTGTAGATGCGTCTCCTGAGGCATCCTTTTCCTAGAATGTAGCTTGTACATAGCTTTTGGAATAACGACCACCCGTTTTTTATAAGGGGAAAGTCTCTCTGGGCACCGCCAGCCGCAGCGGCCCGTACCAGCTCTTTGCGTAACTTCTTGTACGAGGAGGGAGACAGTTATTTTACTAGCACCTTGTGGAGTGTTTCCGTGTTTTGTGACGATGTAATTTATTAATGTTTGTAGCTTTTTATATTTGTACATTTCTTATGGGCTTTGTTTATATACACACATTACCGGGGCGCGGCGCCCATGGGGAACCAGAGCCACCCGCAGCCGTGGCGAGGGCCGTGAGGGCCGCGCCAGCCTGGGCGTCGCGCCGGCTTTTTTTATTATGATTATTATTATTAGTATTATTATTTTTTCGCGACATGTACATTTCTAACAAAGTTTATCGTGGCTATCTATCTATGACGGTGTTTTATTTACCGATTCATATCAAATGCTCTTGTATGAAGTTCACGAAATCTAAGTAAACCTAGAGCAAAGTTTAAAAAAAAAAAAAAGGAAGAAAAAAAAGAAAGCAAAGTAAACTATTTCAGGTTTTGTATACATCCGCCTGGGCCTAGCCTTTTTGTGGGGTCGCCGAGGGGTGGCGCGCGGGCTCAGTGGAGGGGCGCAGGGCAGCTGTGTGCCCCCGGGTCCCCCCGTGTGGGCAGCAGGCAGGGCAGGGTGATGGGCCCGGCGTCGTGCTCTTGGTGCTCTGCCCTCTTCCCCCTGCTCCTCAGCAGGGGCGGGCACGGAGCCATGCTGCCCCTTCACAGGCACACCGCAGTGCTAAGCCAGTGCTCCAGCTGCAACCCTTAGCACCGCCTCTCTTTGCTGAAGTGCCACCAGAAGCCCTGGCTAGTTGGACGTGGTCTTGATTCCTGTCCAGCCCTGAAGGGCAGTTGCTTTCTTTGTGTCCTGGTAACACACACCATGGTCCACACAGACCCACCTGCGCACTGCCCAGCACTGCTCTCATCATTTACCACCCTTGGTCAAATATACACACTCATTTCCCTCTGCTTCCTCCCTCCAGCGTGGAGGTCACCAGGTGCTACAGCCTTCCCCTTCTTTCCAGTCACAGAAGGTCAGGTAACTCACCCTTTGATTTTCTGCCAGTTGTCCTGACGGGCCCTTCTGTCCCTGGTGCTGCTTTCCATATACTCCTTCCTTATCACAAGAGACTGAGCATGGTCTCCATAGACATGTGCAACCGCTGCTGCTGCAGTTCTGTCATAACACAAGGCTGTTTCTGTTTACATCTCCTACACCCTGGCTGCTCCCTTGTTCTGGGCCATATTATGTGGACAGTGACGGGAGCTGCCTGTAACCTGCACACAGTTACCCATTACCCTGTCAGACATCCCCAGCACGCTCGAGGTGAATGTTGTGGAGTCGCAGGTAAGCATGATGCGGCCTCGAGCCGATCCCATAGATGACAGTGAGAGGATGGGGATAACATGGGGCTTTCCACTGCCCACATCTCTGCAAATAGGTGTCTTTTGATGAACTTTTGCTGTAAGTAATTCCTTAAGACAGCAGGCCAGGTGTGCTATTGAGGGACAGCTTCCTCGTAGGGAGGCCTTGCTTGTGTCTGTCTCAAGTCACTGTGACACCAGGCAAGCACAAGCTGTGTGTGTGTGCAAGAGAAACGGTTACCATAAAGCATGTGCAGTACAAAGCAGTGCAAAACGGATCAAACTCGGTTGTTGTCAGTTTTCAAAGCAGGGAACTGGTGGTGACGTGATGAGTGGATTAAGACCATGTTTCCCAGGGGAAGACTGAGAGTCCAGTTGCATTGAGTGAGCTGAAGGAAGGTTGAGAGGTTATTTTCAGCCAAAGGTAAGCGTGACTTTTGGCCAAGGATAACATGGCAGGCGTACACAGGAGCTCAGGAATCATTTCTGTGGGGAATAGGGCACCAGTACCTGGAGAAGGTACCAGGAGAGGCAGCAGTTTGCTCCTCTCTCGTTGCCTTCCAGCAGAGAACTGTTTGTCAAATGTCAACCACTAGCTCCGTACAAATTCACAGGCCCAAACAGCAGTGCTTCTGCTAGACAGTGCTCCCCATGAAATGAGCTCCAAATCTCATTGACATTCCGCTTTTACTCAGGAGTTCCCTTCAAGGGTGGGCAAACTAATGCCAGCAGGGATGTGTCCTGTCTGCATCCCTATCCCCCCACCAGGCCGCTCCTGCCTTTGTATTCCCACCGAGCATCTTGCATTGGCTCACTGATATCATGAGAAACCCATCCAGATCCAACACCAAAGGTGTTTCATTTTCCTGTTGGAAAGGTGTTTTGGTTCCTGGCAGCCTCCAACAAGTGCTAGACCAGGTAGGTGCCTGCAAGAATGCAGAGTGGATCCAGAGGACGACATTTGCTGGCTGCAGACTCTTGGCTTGGACACTTTCAGAACCACAGCATCGTGACCAGCTCAGACCACGAGAAGGTGTGTGCTGCCAAGCAGGTGAACAGCTTTGATACACGCTGCCTTCTCATTAATGCTGTGCAGCAGTGTTCCTGCCTGTTTTATGAGTTTAGGGATTCATGCTTTAATTCAGGGATGCTGAATTAAATCAATAATCTAATGAAATATTGATAATTCACATCAATAATGAATTAAATGATGAATTAAATGAATAAATAATGAATTTAATTAATGCTTTAATTCAGGATTTTAAATCAAGGATGGTCAGTGACCTGTTACGCATAGTGCTTCTTATGGACAAACCCCAAAAGACTGTGCAAGGGACCTGAAAAGTGTGGCATGGGTCGGGTTTTGTGCCTGTTTTCCTTGAAGTCATGCTTCCAAGTGGCTGGGATGTTCCCTCATGGATAGCGATAGAGAAATTGTTGTGCCTGCAGCCACTGGAGATTTGGCTCTTCCCATATTTGAGTCCAGAATCGCAGTGCTCAGACTTCATGAAACAGACAAACCCCACCAGCTGTATGACATTTTAAAACGCACGCTGACCTTGTTCCTCCTCACAAATGGCAGCCATGTTAGTGCATCATTCTGCAGCTATTCCTGCTCCGATTCTCCTCCAGCTTCTGACTGCACGTCCCAGGATGCTGGTGAGCTTTTGTGGAGCTGGTCTCGCAGTATGTCCTCACAGAGACGTTTGGAGAGGAGGCTGTGGCTCACGGTAATAGCAGACGTTCACCAGCTGGGGGAGTTCACAGTTCAGAAACAACCCCAGCGTATAAAATAGTACCTGTTGTAATAAAATGCCTATCACCTCGCAAGGCTTGGTGGCACACACAGCCTTTGTTTGGCAGGTTATTGCGGTGCAGCTGAGGATGCCCTGTGACTCACTCCAAGCGTACAGCTACCAGAAGCACCAGGAGGCCACCGCAAGGCTCTGATTCAGTCCGTGCAGAAAACACCCTCAGAAATAAATGATGACATAGCACGGCTGCTACAGTCAGAAGGATCCTGACACACCAGCACAGGGCTGCAGCTTTTATCCAGTGACAAGCGCTAACAGTTGCTGCTTCATCTCCCTGCTGGAATGGGACAATGTGCAGTACAGACCTGACTGCGCGAGTCCCTGAGGCTCAGCCTGGAGGTGCCTGGCTTTTGCAAATTCCCCCTGGACGTCTTTAGAAAGCACAGGCAGGAGAGCCCAAATGCTTCAGCTTAACCAACAGCTCAAGCAGGCCTCATCAGCAAGCACAGAGGCTTTCCAGCAACATGGGCTGTTCGCAGGCAATGCAGCCTGTGTGTGGAGCCTGTGAGCAGGTCCTGCCCCCTGGTCTGGGGTGCCAGCACACCTCCAAACTGCACCCAGGTGGGCTACTTGAATTGTTGGACAATGTGGCTTCCCATATGTGCAGCTTGGCCAGCAGAAGCAAAAAGTTTCAACAGTGTCTTTATGCTTTCCAAAGGATTTCTTGCCCTTCCTTATCCATAGCCAACTGTAAGGTTTTGAGCCAGTGCTGCAAATGTCCTTCGTGCTGCTTCTTGTGTAATTCCATGGTGACATTTTTAGAAAGGACTGCCTTGCTGGTCTGTTGGTTTGCTACTGGCTTCTTGCCATTCTCCTCTGTTTTTTTTTCAGTCTTCCCACTAGGAAAAACACGTAGTGGCTTTTTATGTATCATTACTTGTCTTTTCTTTCCAGCTGATGATTCCATCCAGTCATTTCTCTTGCCTATTGCCTTAATTGTTATTGCTTTGTTTGCCTGCATATTTTTTGCCTTTCCTCTATGCTCCCAATTAGTTCATTTCTTTCAGCCATGTGCTTATGCACCAACTGACAGGGTATGTAGCTCCCTCCTGGCCTTCGCTGTGAGTTGTCTTGGTAAAAAAGTCTTTGTGTCTACAGACAGGCTCTTGACCCTGTGCAGCTGGCATCATTTCCATGCGACTCCTCAACCCCTTCCTGGGCTAACTCCAGAGGGCTTGGCATTTGACAGGCTCTTTTTGTACACAAACATAATGTGAAAACTAGAGCACACACTGCATAATGGGGTCCAGCCTACTTTACCCCCGGACTGGCTTGATGCTTCCCATCCACACGGCAGCCTTGTGCTGACAGCAGAGGTACAGGACGCCTGGCGCAGGTCCTGCCTGGTGCATCTCAGCTCCTCAGCAGGGCTCTCAGAGCAAGCCTGAGTGAAAGCTGCTGGGTGATGGTGAGGCAGAAAAGTCTCCTTACACTGTTTCACAACGACAATGCAGCTTGTTTGGTTGCAGGCAGCATGTGGTATCTCCAGTAGACCCTGGACTGCTCCAATTCCCTCTGCTTGCTCTATGCTGGGTAAATGCTGCCCCAAATGTATGCTGCAAGACAGCTGTGCAGTGATTCTGCTTCTTCCCATCTTCCAGCTCCACACCTTGAACTCCCCACAGACACCTAAGGCCACAAGAATGCTCATGTGTGCCCATGTTTACTGGTTGGTTGAGGACATCTAACACCCTCGGGTAGTCTCACTATGCTTAATTAATGCTATATTTGGCACTTTTGCAGACTCAGGTGAAATATTCTTAATCCTCTTTGTCAATGTGGAGTTACCTGCAGGGGAGACTTCTACAATGGATTTTAATTTTACAGTGGCTGTCAACTGGAAATTCATAAATCCAGCGCTTTCTGTACAAAGGATGTTGTTACCAGGTAGGTAATTTCTGCACACATGTGCAGAGAGGTTGTTGGATGCTTCTGATAAATGATTGCCAATAACATTTGGGTTTCTACTGTGTCTGTCTTTAAAATGACAAGGATCACTCAAAAATTGACATCTGGCACAGTCCTGCATCAATCTTGCAGACCCTTCATTCGTCTTTCATCTTGGATCATGGCAGGCTCTAACCGCACCACAGCGAGCATGTTTGTTACTTAAAACAGTGGCACGTTGCCATCTTGCAAGACAAACGCCGTTCTTTCCATTAACATCTGACATGGATTTGTAGTACCCACCCAGCAGAATTCACAGCATTTGTGTAAACAGTTTTGAAGTTGTTCTCTGTATATCATGAGAGAAAGTCTGCTTCTCCTCTTCTCTTAGAAGTGTAATAATTATAATTAATTAGATTTCCTTCTGTTTTCAGTCTGCTGCAAAGACGTACTTTGAGGCCCATTTTTAGGTCACTGGTCTGTCAAACTTTACATACTTTTTCCCCCAGCTAACTGTATTTACTAAACATTTAGCTCCATGGCGCACTGCTCTGAGGAAGGCACGTAGTGAACCTATGGCTGCCAGCCGCTGCTCGCCTCGCTTCCTTGGCTCTCCGCTTTGTGCACTGGCAGCAGTTTGCAGGCCATGTGCAAAGGGGATCTGCTCCTAAAAAGAGGGCCCTGCGGTCTTTCTCTCACCTTCAACTCCATCAAATTAATAATTAGCCCTCACTTAAGTGACAAGGAAGCACGTCTTAAAAGGCCTGGTGTTTATACTACTCCTTCATTTACTGTTTAAAAAGCTTTTGTTGGCAGCTGGAGGAAAACACGATGCACCCTTTCTTCCTGAGGTCACTAGGGCATCTTGGTGGAGCTCTGTAGGCCTGCCCGCACCACGAGCCTCGCAGGCCTTACCCGGCCGTGCTCGTCGCTCCTGTCTCGCCTTTAGCTGTGAGAGGGCAGCTGGCACTGCGGGCAGACCTCTGCCGGGACCACAGCTCTGCTGCAGGCATTGCCTCACACAGAGCCTGCCGCCCCTTCATGAAGACCATGCCTGTGCCTCAGAGCTCTGTGAGGGCCACGCGGGTGCTTACGCCCAGTTGTACCACGAGCCCATCTCACAACGATGTCCCCTGCATGACCACAGGTCTTCAGGTCGCACGCGTCTCACTCTTGCCTGGCTGTGGTGGCATGTCCTCCCTCCGAGGGATGGTTCAGCAGGAAGGCAGCACAAGGGCTATTTGTTGGTTTTTCTTCACAGTGGTCACACAGATCGTATCGCTTTGAATAGGCATGCATCTCCTCCATGTGCTGAGAAGAACAGGCATTTCTTCTACGTAACAGGAAGACTTTTAGCACAAGGCCATTTGTCTGTTCCCTCCCACACCTTCATTCTTGATCTGCTTTACACTACAGGGACGACTATCTGAGAAATTATTTATTTTTCCCTGAATTTGTGGTATGGAACAAATGGCCTTTTCCCAGAGCTGGAGCCATTTTTAATGGGGTGCTGCTCGCAGGCCTGCAGAGAAATCCCTGACCCCCCAAATTCCTTTCCTTCCTTCCCTCTTTGCCCTTTCTTTCTTTCAGTTTTTGTAGTACCATGGCGTACCTCCACGCCTAGGCAGACCGATACCACCCCTGTTGCTGTCAAGCTGGACAAGATGCTGCTGTGTAGCAACGTTTTGCTGAAAGCAGCAGATACAGCACTGACTGCACCTAATGGTGAGATACTTCATGCGAGTGGGGTGCACTGCTGCTGCAGGCTGGGCAAATAATGCCTCACACAAGGGAGTCTTTACATGGTCTGCCTTTGCTTTGGCAAATAGATGATAATAATTTAATTGGTTTCCTCTAGGATACCACAACATCCTTTCTAACCTAGGTGTGCCAATGGCCATAACATGCTGGGATAATGTCGTCCGGTGATGCATGAGCAGAATGCTCAAGAGGTCCTTAACACAACAATGAGAGATGGTATATCAATGTCATGGGAGCCATTAGATAGATTAAGTGCCTCTCTCTCCCTCTGTGCACATCCAGGGAGGGCTTTCTTCAAATGGTGTCTGATAAGCCCATAGGTAAACCACTCAACACATAGTGGCATCATTTTTCTTACTGTACCTCCAGCTTGCAGCTCTGAGATCTGTAATTACTTTGCTCAGGATACAAGCTGTATCCTGAGGAATTACAGCTGGATTAAGAGGCTGCTGCCTAACAACAGCACATGGCGAAGGGAACGAGAAACCACTGGATGGAGTAGCTCAGCTTTTACTCAGCGCTGTAGCCTGTGAAGGCTTCAGCCACCCTAGGCTTGCTCGTAACTTCTGGTGTGATTCTGTTATGGCAGGGCCCAATCTGCCACATCTGTAAGGGTGAACAGCACTGCACCCGTGGCTCATACAACTCTTCACCACAGGGCTGAACGCCCCATCAGCCGGCCCTGTCTGGGCTCCCTGCACTTGCTGGTAGCAGCAGCTCTCCTCCAGTGGCCATTGTTTCACCTTCCTTGCTGAACTCAGCAGTTCCAACCACATAGCCACTTTATTTTATTGCTGTCATAAAATATATTTGGTGGGTTGGTTTGGAAAACAAATACCTCCGCAGAATATGAAATATCAGATGCCCCAGGCCAGAGGAGGTAGAAAGGGAAGAAGGGGTGAATGTTTCCTAGCAGCATTTATGTATAAATTTATTGGAGCAGACTGTAAAATAGGACATAGAACAAGTTATACAATAAAAAGTGCACAAATACTGTAGGGTTTACATGTCCCTCACCCAAAATTAAAGACTGTAACAGCTCCTTTCAACATACTTTTTTCTTAATTCAAGCTCACCAGCCTCGTTACTTTTCCTCAAAATGTGCAAACCTTTAACTTCTCTCAAGGGATAACTCGAAACTTGCTCAGAGAGTGAAATATTAATTAGAGCAAAGAATCTCACCATACGCTCGTCACTGTGTGGCCTCTAGGAAGCGAGAGGAACCCAGACACGCTCAGACCTAAAGTGCCTCCTTTGTGTGGGGCTTTTGTTTCCCACATTCCAACTGCTCTGCGCTGTCACAGTTGATAAGAGCTCCCAAGTCCACTGAAAGAAAACTGTCATGGCTAAGTATACCTTGGCTGCTTATGGCGAATATAAGCTATTAACGAGCTTGTTATCTTGAGCAGGTCTTACGCAAATTGTTCCCTGTCCGGCATTTGGCATAAGCAGCGATGACAACTTTTCAACAGATGCTAGTGAGAAGAGAATAAAGATGCTGTGGCTTCAAACCATCTGCAGGGATTAAACCTTCATCACATGAGGTGACTTTTCTGCTCTTGAGACAAAGGAAACTTTTCTTTTTCTCTGCCTAAACACCTCAGTTTCTCCAAGACACCATTTCCTTGCCAGACACTTTCATCATCATAGCTTGTCTATCACAGTTATTTGAAAGCC